>JASTWK010000637.1:0-101086 GCA_030770225.1 Temnothorax unifasciatus
AGCGCGGTTTTCCTACTTTAACGCGAACACTTCCAGAATAAAGCATCTTTCGCCTGTCGGCCGGTCGGCACGCTTGACACACGAATTCTCGACACCTCTTCGCCGATACCAGGTATCGCCGAATCGCTTTTCCACCGAAAGTTGGCTTTTTTCCACGCTCTGTTTGTAATTTTATCGCCCGTAAAAATCGCGTCGCGTTTAAACATCGCCCGTAGGGCGCTTTTCAGAACATCGCGTCATTAAGTGCTCTTTTTGCAAAACGTATACTGAAAGCCAGCGTGTGTAACCGAAGAAGCCTGGTCGTATTTAAATTTCTCTCTTTACAATATAACGTTAGATGGAATTATTTGTGTGTGCTGCAGAGGTAACTTTGTGACGCAGTCGGAAAAACGTCCTAAAGTCAATTAACTAAGAACCGCTTAAACTGTTGATTCGTGAAACATAGAAAACTGATAATATTTATATAAACGTCAGAAACTGTAATAAATAGAAATAATTTCTGTATATGATCAAATATCGGATTATATAGACACGGAGAAAATATTGTAGCAATAAAAGTTTTTTTTGTTATTCTGAAATATATATACTTGAGGATTATACGAAGGAAAATTATGATATTCTTATTCGAAGATATCATATTTTATATTCTACAAAAGAATTGTGTAATTTTTTGAATATATTTAATGTACAATTTAACGTAATCAAATTCCAGTAAAGTGAAAAGGATATTTTACGATGTGAATGTTGGTTGCTTTTATACAAGTTGTCTGTTTCACTATTTTCGAAATTGTAGCAGTTTTTTAGACAGAACAAATTAACTGACTGCAACGTTGCAATGTAAGTTTTTATATATCCGTAACAGAGTTACATAGGCATTGAAATGCCTATGTAACTTTTTGTGTATGGTAATTTTACTGATGGTGACTGGTTAAAAATGCATATTGTTCACTACCTATTTTCATAGTAATAAATAATAATGTTAAACACTGACTTTACGTCAAAGCGTCATAAAAGAGAATCACCTCTTATTTTTGGTCATTGATACTGTGATATTTTTCCATATTTTATAAAATACTATCTTTTTGCAAATTTAAAGTCGTTCCCTTCCCAAAAGTTTTGTGCTTAATAATTTCAGAATATAAATAATATAATCAATATACATATAATTATATAAACACATACACACAGATATATATAGAATATAATGTACACAAGATATTAATATTTTTAGAAATTTAATAAACATCAGAATTAACGATGTTCAAAGTGAGAGGCATAGGTATGTCAGGCAAATGATAATTGCGGATTACAAGAATTTAGACTAATGGTCTTTATAAATCCCGATGCAAAGCCTCGATGTGTGCGTTTCGTTTGCTGGACGAGAAGGACCGTCGCGGACAATCGAACTAATTGCACGCGCTTTAGAAACGGTTGCGCAACGCACACAGGGTGGCGAGCTACTTAATTAATGCGGCGCGCGTTTGGGATGAAGATCACCCCCAAGAAGGCGGCTCCAACGAGCGTGACTAATATGGAGATATCTCGGCACGGGTGCGAGAAGGCAGGAGGGAAGAAAGGAGAAAGAAAACAGACTCACCCTCACGGCCGCTGACTCCATCCTGATGAGGTCCTCACTCCCGGCAAGAGTCTGTGCGCCCCGAGGACGACGACGTTCGACGTACGGCACGTTGAGAAGAAGGAGCGGGGCGGGGGAGAGGACGATGGAAGAGACTCGCTGCATCCGCCGACAAATACGTCGCGTTCGTCTTCCCTGTGGAAGAAACGGAGAATAATAAGCACGCTGAGAGCGAAGGGGGTAAACGGAGCGGGGGTGGGGGGAAAGGGAGGAGGGAGCGGGAGAGAGAAAGAGTGGGTCTGGACGAACGCGGCGCGTTTCAGCATTTTTGTCTCGTATAATCATCGCGCATTCGCGACGCGATCCGATTCTCGAGAGCGAGATAAAGACGGCGAATCTGCATGTTCCGCGCGTCTGCGAGAGGAGAAGTAAATTATGCGCATATATCTCCATCTCGCTCTTCGACCGCGCGTCTCGCGCTACGTACATTCGTCACCTCGCGTATTTTATCGCGTGCCGGTTCATACCTGTAGATATATAAGTTCAGCTACTAAACTGTATTGTCAGAGCGAGATATCCGAGATCCACGCGGGTGTCGAGACAATTAAAATTTTACAAGTTTATAAATCGCGCAGGGAGACAAGAGGGTAGACATATGGAATTCTCACCTAATGGCGGCGTATCGTCAAGCGCGACTTTCCGAGTCCGCAACTCGAATGACGCGCTTCGAGATATATTACGTTGCCGATACGAAAAATCTACAATTCACGTTACGAACTAGAGACTTGCAATACCGTCGGCGGATTTCGAGAGGGGCCGAAAAACGCGCGCTCTTCGTTATACGGTTCGAAGCCGGGTTAACGAGCCGGGTAAAAGACGCGAGAAACGTTCGGCCCGAAAAATCCTCAAAAGTCCGCTCGTCCGGTGCCCGAGTGCCCGCGCTCTTCGCACTTGAACCAGCTGCACCATCTATCTTCCCTCTTTCTCGCACCGATGGCTAACCGCACGTCTATCTCGGTCCAAGTGTAAAAGCACAGATTAATAGACAGATAGCCAAAGGTCCGGGTTGAGACGAGACCAGCATTTCTCACTGGTTTCAGCGCCATACCGTGTAGCGGCCAACGCAGTAACTACTCTTAAGATAAAGCGGGTCATTTTCGGACGAAGTCGCGCCGCGGTAACAGTCGTTTCGCTAACAGTCGATAAGTCGCGTCAAAGCACAGATTAATAGACAGATAGCCAATGGCCCCTCTCAAGTCGAGACCAGCATTTCCGTGCTTTGATTACCGACACACTTTGCCCCTTACCGACAGCTTTGCCCCTAGGATTGAGTCCGGACTAAATCACATATGACAGACTTTGCCCCTGGTGCGAGTCCGGACTAAATATACCCGATTTACCTACAGCTTTGCCCCTGGTGCGAATCCGGACTAAATATACAGTGATGCCAGATTTCAGCAGTGAATGCAGTGATGTCAGATGCTTGACGCTCGGTCAGCCGCAAGCCGGCGAGAATCGTGCTAGGCTTCTTTCTCGGCGCTCGCGCTCGCGCGCGCGCGCGCACACCTAGGTCTTGTCGTCCCTTATTAATTAATTACTTTCGATATTTATTGATTATATATATATATATATATATATATATATAAATATATATATATATAAAGCCGAGACCGAGGATTAATGAACAATACTATTGTTATTATCTAATAATAAAGAAAACTTATTTTATAATTTAAAAATAATTTCTTATTTTTTTATGAGCAAATCGTTAAACTTTCCTAAAGTTGTTAGAAAATATGCGAATAATTTTAAAGATTGTCAATTTTCCTTAGTTCATATGTATTACATAACAACCCATTTGCCTAAAAAAATAAAAATGCAAAAAAAGTTAAAAAAAAACCAGGACTCGAACTTGAGACCTTCAGCATTTTAGCCGATCGTTTTACTCGCTCGTCCACGTTTACTATTTATAGAAAATTGCTTCTACCGGCTCGATAGATTACGCACATGGAAACTTTAAGTAATTTTATTTCATTATTTATTTGGCACAAGTTACTATGTCTTGTAAAATACATATAGTAAAATTAAAGGACAAATTTTTGCAATAACAGTTCTGTGTATTTCACTTTTACGAATAGATTACGTACATATTGTTGCTCAACGGAAACCGCGAGAAGATGATGGTCTCTTCCGTCATGAGATAATGTAAAAATTTGTTTTTTTTTTAACATTGCAATAATTTTAATATGTATAAATTAAAAATATATAAGTAGCTAAAGCTCGTATGTCTTAGATAAAATAAGGACAAGAGCCAATAACCGAACAACACATGATTCTAAATAATATAGTTTAATATTCCGTCAAAATAATGAGACGTTTCGTGCTTTACAGAGACTTTTTCAATCAATCAAATAAATCCTTCTAATTAACTGTAATACATCATATCATATAATAATCCCGTACATAAAAAATCCGTCGAGAGATGAAATAAATTAAAAGACAGTTTAACATCATAAGATTAACATTAATTAATAATTATAGCATTTATTATGGAATTTATCCTCTATTGATTTAAATCATAGCGGTCGTTTTTACTTTCTTAATATTAATAATTATAGTATACAAATTACATGGAGTTATTATAAGAAGCCACATCAAGTTGAAAGTCCCAAAAACCGATTAACAAATAGTCGAAATGTATGGGTGGTCAAACTATAAATTTAATTAGAGTTGTTAACAATTAAAACTTTAAAAATAATTATTTGTTTAATGGCGAGAAAAATGGCGTGTTAAAAGGCTGAAAAATGTGGAGCAAACGGCTTTAATCATCGCATATCAAAAAATTTTCATCGCATATCAAAAAATTTTCCGAAGTCAAGCTATGTAATAGTCAAGTAGTAAAAAATCTATTTTAGTAAAAATTGAATTTTTTAAAACTGTGACATAAAAAAATAGTAATTCTCAACAAAAAGTAGACTTATAGTCTTACAAACTTGAATTAGCATCAGCTAAATTCTCAAATTAACGAAGACTTCTATGCTTCAGTTCCAAAAAACGACTGAACGAGCAAGGACTCAGAAATTTGTCAGTAAAGGTTGGAATCGTGGTGATAAATAAAGCTAGAGAAAGTAAGTTATTAATTTAATAATTATCCCTGGTGTACAAATTTGACTGAAAATATAATGAAATTCTACTATCAATTGATCCCTTTTCATTATTATTCCATAAATATCATTATAAAAATTTCAGTTTTTAGTTAATTTCAGTTAAATTCAATAACTTTCATGATATCTAATATTTTGACAAATTTTTCATTATTTTTTAACAGTATAATTTAATTTTTCAATGCAAAATTTAGTGCTATTTATGTGCTAATTTGTTGCTCTAGTCCGGATTTTGTTGCTCAAACCGTTTAGCAGGAAATTGCGATCGAAATGGGTGGGGCCAGCTTGTCGTCAAGCTTATATATATATATATATATATAGCCCCCCCTTATAATAAAAAACCTATATAGAGTGCTCAAATCCAAAAAACAAATATACCAGAATTTATTGCCTTTTTGTTGCTCCAAGATAGCGTGAAAACATTTTTGAAATATAATGTTTTTTTTTAGAAAATAAGTATATCCGAATACTTAACAGACAGCACTATATTGACTACATCTTAAACAACGTTATATTTCCAAAATGTTTTTACGCTATCTTAAAGCAACAAAAAAGCAACAAATTCTGGTATAAACGTTTTTTCGATTTGAGCACTCTATATACATTTTTTCGCATAGAGAGGGGGGCAGCTTGACACAAGTTCTAGCCTCACCACATACTAAAAAACACATATAGAATGCTCAAATCCAAAAAACAAATACACTACAATTTGTTGCTTTTTTGTTGCTCCAAGATAGCGTGAAAACATTTTCGAAATATAAGGTTCTGTAAACAATATCACTAATAAATACTGCATCTTCGACCGTTATCTACGACTTGGATGGCTAAAAACTAAGTAAAAAAATTTAGTGCTCGGATCTTGTTGTTATTTAAATATTCTATGGACCGTGCCTTACCAGAATATGCAACATATGATTTTGTTGCTCGTCTCTAACTGCAAATAAACAAATTATTTATTTCCGCGTCGACCGTTATCTACGACTTGGATGGCTAAAAACTAAGTAAAAGAATTTGTTGCTCGGATCTTTTTAATCTTAAAATATTCTATGGACCGTGTTCTACCAGAATATGCAGTATATGATTTTGTTGCTCGCCTCTAACTGCAAATAAACAAATTATATTTCTCCGCGTCGACCGTTATCTACGTCTTTGATGGCTAAAAACTAAGTAAAAAAATTTGTTGCTCTTCTCTTTTTGATCTTAAAATATTCTATGGACCGTGCCCTATCAGAATATGCAACTTATGATTTTGTTACTTGTTTCTGACTACAATAAAACAATTATAGGTAGTTATGATGTAATTATAATTATATTATGCAACTGTAACTATTATTCCAAAGACTAAGTACCTGTTTACTAGAAAAAATTACAGATAATACAATATTTATAAATACAACATATTTACCTATAATTATTTGATTGAAGTCAGGAACAAGCAACAAAATCAGAAGTTGCATATCTGCTAGGGAACGGTCCATAGAATATTTAATAACAAAAAGACCCAAGCAACAAATTCTTTTACTTAATTTTTAGCTATCGAAGTCGTAGATGACGGGCGTCGCGGAGATAAATAATTTGTTTATTGGCAGTTTGGAGCGAGCAACAAAATCGCAAGTTGCATATTCTGATAGGGCACGGTCCATAGAATATTTTAAGACCAAAAAGAGCTAAGCAACAAATTCCTTTACTTAGTTCTTAGCCATCGAAGTGGTAGATAACGGTCGACGCGGAGATAAATAATTTGTTTATTGCAGTTAGGGGCGAGCAACAAAATCATACGTTGCATATTCTGGTAGGGCACGGTCCATAGAATATTTAAATAACAAAAAGACCCGAGCAACAAATTCTTTTACTTAATTTTTAGCCATCGAAATCGTAGATGACGGTCGACGCGGAGATAAATAGTTTGTTTATTGCAATTAGGAGCGAGCAACAAAATCATACGTTGCATATTCTGGTAGGGCACGGTCCACAGAATATTTTAAGACCAAAAAGAGCCAAGCAACAAATTCCTTTACTTAATTTTTAGCCATTGAAGTCGTAGATGACGGTCGACGCGGAGATAAATAATTTGTTTATTGGCAGTTAGGAGCGAGCAACAAAATCGCAAGTTGCATATTCTGATAGGGCACGGTCCACAGAATATTTTAAGACCAAAAAGAGCCAAGCAACAAATTCCTTTACTTAATTTTTAGCCATTGAAGTCGTAGATGACGGTCGACGCGGAGATAAATAATTTGTTTATTGGCAGTTAGGAGCGAGCAACAAAATCGCAAGTTGCATATTCTGATAGGGCACGGTCCATAGAATATTTTAAGAACAAAAAGTCCCGAGCAACAAATTCTTTAACTTAATTTTTAGCCATCGAAATCGTAGATGACGGTCGACGCGGAGATAAATAATTTGTTTATTGCAGTTAGGGGCGAGCAACAAAATCATACGTTGCATATTCTGGTAGGGCACGGTCCATAGAATATTTTAAGATCAAAAAGACCCAAGCAACAAATTCTCTTACTTAACTTTTAGCCACGGAAGTCGTAGATAACGGTCGACGCGGGGATAAATAATTTGTTTATTGCAGTTAGGGGCGAGCAACAAAATCATACGTTGCATATTCTGGTAGGGCATGGTCCACAGAATATTTAAATAACAAAAAGACCCGAGCAACAAAATCATACGTTGCATATTCTGGTAGGGCACGGTCCACAGAATATTTAAATAACAAAAAGACCCAAGCAACAAATTCTCTTACTTAACTTTTAGCCACGGAAGTCGTAGATAACGGTCGACGCGGGGATAAATAATTTGTTTATTGCAGTTAGGGGCGAGCAACAAAATCATACGTTGCATATTCTGGTAGGGCATGGTCCACAGAATATTTAAATAACAAAAAGACCCGAGCAACAAATTCTCTTACTTAATTTTTAGCCATCGAAGTCGTAGATGACGGTCGACGCGGAGATAAATAATTTGTTTATTGGCAGTTAGGGGCGAGCAACAAAATCATACGTTGCATATTCTGGTAGGGCACGGTCTACAGAATATTTAAATAACAAAAAGACCCGAGCAACAAATTCTCTTACTTAACTTTTAGCCACGGAAGTCGTAGATAACGGTCGACGCGGGGATAAATAATTTGTTTATTGCAGTTAGGGGCGAGCAACAAAATCATACGTTGCATATTCTGATAGGGCTCGGTCCACAGAATATTGTAAGACCAAAATGTCCCGAGCCACAAATTTTTTAACTTAATTTTTAGCCATCGAAATCGTAGATGACGGTCGACGCGGAGATAAATAATTTGTTTTTTGGCAGTTAGGGGCGAGCAACAAAATCGCAAGTTGCATATTCTGATAGGGCACGGTCCTTAGAATATTTTAAGACCAAAAAGAGCCAAGCAACAAATTCCTTCACTTAGTTCTTAGGCATCGAAGTCGTAGATGACGGTCGAAGATGCAGTATTTATTAGTGGCATTGTTTACAGAACCTCATATTTCGAAAATTTGTTTACGCTATCTTAAAGCAACAAAAAAGCAACAAATTTTGGTGTATTTGTTTTTTGGATTTGAGCACTCTATATGTGTTTTTTAGTATGTGGTGGGGCTAGCACTGTGTCAAGCTGGCCCCCCCATGCGAAAAAATATATATAGAGTGCTCAAATCAAAAAAACGTTTATACCAAAATTTGTTGCTTTTTTGTTGCTTTAAGATAGCGTGAAAACATTTTGGAAATATAACGTTGTTTAAGATGTAGTCAATATAGTGCTGTCTGTTAAGTATTCGGATATACTTATTTTCTACAAAAAACGTTATATTTCAAAAATGTTTTCACGCTATCTTGAAGCAACAAAAAGGCAACAAATTCTGGTGTATTGTTTTTTTTAAATTTGAGCACTTTATATAGGTTTTTTATTATGGGGGGGGGGGGGGGCTAGCTTGACGACAAGCTGGCCCCACCCATTTCGATCGCGATTTCTTGCTAAACGTTTAAGCAACAAAATCCGAACTAGAGCAACAAATTAGCACATAAATTGCACTAAATTTTTTAATAGGTGCGAATTTTTTTGCGATGGTGGGGGGACTAACTTGATAGAGATGCCGTATTCATATTATAGTAATTCCTTGAGTAAGGATTCCTTGTTCCTCATTCTACATTTCATAAATTTTAAGGTTCCTTGATCGATCAAGGAAGGTTAATGAAATGTAGAATAACTAATAAGGAACAAGGAATCCTTATTCCTCAAGGAAGGACTATGAATACGGCTATAACAGTCAAAATGCATTCTGTGCTCGCCGCAGTGACTACTGTCAAAATGCATTCTGCGCTTAGCGCTGTTTATAATGTGTAAATAAAATATACACTCGCTCATCTATCTGCATTAGTGTCATCTTGTGCACTGTGTTCATACAAGAATTCGTGCAAATGGAGTAAATTAATTGCTACCCATATGAGCACATGGGTGCATTTATATCTTACCGTTTAGAGTACAAAATATCTATTCTCTAATGGATAGATATGATTGCAACCCGTCTGTAATACAGCAGCGTGTTTATAATCCAGTAAGTAAATTAATAGCAAATTATTGCCAATTTGGCATTAAACTTACTTACAAAGAACTTTGTCCATTTTTATAAAGGTTTTAGGTCCCTCGCGTCTAGTAACGAGACTTAAAATGAAAGCCAAGTTTCTATTGTTGGATTGTTAAAATGAAAGATTATTGTTAGAGGATCAAAATATTTCTGTATAAACATAATCCTTTATTGTAAGTTAATACCGTTCAGAGATACACTCTTTGAAAAATTAGAAAAATGTACGAAATGGTTTTGTTTCATTCGATTTTTCGACGTCTTAGGCACCTCCTTGTGATGACGGATAATAAACTATTTTAATATATCAATTGAAGTACTTTATACAAATAAATTTGTTACTACTGATCCAGCTAATTGCAAGTTTCTGGATGTGAGTCAGGGATATTCAAAATAATTGATTGTATCCATTACCACTCTCACCACGGAGAAATGTCCTGGATGCCGAGAAATCGAATGAAAAAATGCTATATAGTATATTTTTCTAATGTTTCAGAGAGTGTATCTCTAAACAATGTCGACTTAGAAGATTGTGTCTGTAGAATATTCCTCTAACAATAATTTTTTATTTTAGCAAAGTCTCGTTTGTTAGACACAAGGGTTCTGAAATAGACAGGGTTCTTTGTGGCAAATCTAATTATCAATAAAGTGAAACGTGATATAAAATAATGTAAAATCTCACAAAGTGAGAGAATGTAAATGTAATGTTTTATTATAAAATAACAATAAATATTTTAAAATTGAAAAATCTTCCTATACTTATCTTCCCGATAAATCATGTAATGGTCATCACCTGCGATAATGTTTAAAATTTCCCAGAGAACTTTGTTCCTAATTGCAAATAACACTTAATATAATACTAAAAAGCAGCGTACATTAAAATATGTTTAACGCATTACATTTGTTTTGCTTTTTCACTTAACTTTTGCATTTACTTACAATAGATTGGGCAGTAAAAATAATCAATAACTCAATAACATAAATGTTTTGTCGTTTATAGATCTCCGCAAGTTCGAATTCCATTTCAACGATGACAAAATCTTTTCTTGTTCACATTTTTTATTGTTTCTATCGTATATCGACTGATATCTTTCTGGAGGTCGTCAAAAACTGTCACTTTACACTATTCGTAAATTTTTGTTTTGTTGATAAGCAACAAACAAGATAGTTTGCTTTACTGTTCAAAAGTATAGTGATTTGGAATTAAAATACAGCTTTATTGTTTAATTTGATATTTTTTGTGGGAAACAAACGCAAAAACGCAATTTTTATAGATATGACGCGCTTCAAAATTGTAATCAAATGAACAAAATACGACATATTTATTTTTGAATAACATTTATTATTGTCATTCAAAAATAAATATGTTGTATCTTGTTTATTTGATTATAATTTTGAAGTGCAAATTTGTCGTATCTACAAATACGAGAAAATTTCGACTATTATAATTCATTTTTGGTAATCTATTTCAAGATAGGATGTAGACACTTAGCTTCGGGGTTGCCTGACTGAGCGTTTAAGCAGAAAAACCGGAAATTGTGTAAAATCGACCTCGAATTGTGTAAGATACGACCTCCCGAAAGATATCAGTCGATATGTGAAAAATATATTTCTTGATTAAATTAATAAATTAAAATGTAAGAAATTAATAATAAAATAAAAATTAATTTTATAAACTGAAATTAAAAATATTAGATATTAATAAAAATTTAAATAAAAATAAAAATTATAATCAATAATTTTATAAACTAAAATATTTTCGTAACATTTTTTGCAGTGTGTGTGGAGATGGGTATAGTATCGGTGTTGTTAAATTGATTATCAATTTAATTATGTGATTTTATGTTTCAGTTTCAGACTGCATTTCAAGATTGAAAGTACGGCTCGTGTAGTTAACGAAGCGAAAGAATATACTTTTATAATTCACACGAAAAATTGTTACTAAAATGAACAAAATTTAACCTGACCGTATTTGGCAGTTTAATTTGATGAAAATATTAATTTTATGAAATTATCAGGGAAATTACATAAAAGTTTATTTGAAATTTTAATTGATATACAAACATGAAACTTTCCTACACAGTATAAATAATTATTATAATTAATAGAATAAGTTTATTAAAGAAGCATCGCGAATTAAAATATTTAGTTTAACTCTAGATAAGGACACAAAACGAGTGTCGAAACGTCGAGAATAATTTAATATTACTATATGGATTGATGTAATATTACGATTAAACGTCAGTTTGGTCAAAGAAGCTTCTTTATTAAAATATTTATCCTTTATTTGTTCTTAAAAGAAATTTCTTATGTCATTTATGATTAAAAATATATAATTGATGCATGATTATATTAACACCGAGATTAACACAGAATCTATTGCGTCAAAAAGTTGCAACTATATACCATTCAGAATTTATGAATTATTTTTTAATTATGTATTCGAAGTTAAGGGTTTTTTTTTATAAATAATCGCAATATTATGGCAAAGTTAATTAAAATAGCGGATATTAAAATAAAAATAATAGAATTTTTACTTTTGATATCTGGCCGCTATATGGCTTCGACATTTGAATTTATCAACTGAATTTAACATTAGATTAATATTTAACAACCTGAAAAACTTTTAAGTTTGAATAACAAAAAAAATTTCATAGTTTCTTAATTAATGGTCTATGTAAGTCGCAACTTTGATGCAATAGACCCTATGTTAATCATCAATATCTTTTTAACTACAATTGACATAACAAATTTCTTTTAAGGGCTGAAAGTCCTAACAATTAACATACTTAATTTTGATTGCAATATAACTTCTCTAGCACGTCACGCGGAGTTCTCGACTTAGAGATCAGTGCTTTGATTCTATAACTATTAATAACAATTCGTTATCATTATATTGTCGTTGCGCAGCTTTTTTATCATATATTATATCTGCACAACGACGATATTATAACGATGATAACGAAACTGTAGTTATAAGAGTTACAGAATATAGCCTTTGACGCGACTTATCGACTGTTAGCGAAACGACTGTTACCGCGGCGCGACTTCGTCCGAAAATGACCCGCTTTATCTTAAGAGTAGTTACTGCGTTGGCCGCTACACGGTATGGCGCTGAACCAGTGAGAAATGCTGGTCTCGTCTCAACCCGGACCTTTGGCTATCTGTCTATTAATCTGTGCTTGCGGAGCCTGCAATTCAAATGCTACCAAACTGCACCGGTAGCGTCATCTCGAAGCGATCGATCGTACTTTGTTCTCTGTAATCGAACATCGCGTACGTCGATTACGATCGCGCATTTACCGACACGTCTCGTTTGTCGATAAAACAAATTATAAGAAAATTAAACAGAAAAAATAGAATTGTTAAAATTGATTAAAATCTGATTTATATCCAATGCATTAAAATGTTTTCTATTAAATTAAATTATTTAATTTAATAACATTCTTAAAATACGACACGAGCAAATAAAACGCAGATCGAACAGTCATATATGTTAACGCTAAAAGTAACAATTTTCTAATTCTTTTAGGTCCTCTCAATAATTATACTGGATATCCTTCAACAATAATTTAATTAACTTCTCCAATTTCTTTCGTCAAACCGCAATGACGAAATTAACTAAACCGATCGTTTGTCCATCAAATTCGGAGCGCGAGATACTTTTTTACGACCCCGAAATCTCTCTCCCGCGTCTGGAAATTCTTTGTACAACTCGAAGAACAGAAATCTGAATCTTGATTGATTCTAAATAGCGCAGAATTAGATCGCGCGCTTTTTCGGGAAGAATAGGAGACGATCCTAACCGTACTCCTCTCTTACATCAAAGTTCCGACGCGTATTTCTCAATAAACAAAGATTTTCACATCTATAATATATATTGAATCGAAATTCTTGTTTACCGGGAAACAGCCTGCAGAAGTATATATTGACCTAAAAATTCGCGTCGACCTCTTCCGCGCGGTAAAAGCCTGACACGAACCGCTCCGACTCCCCTTATCTCTCGCGCGCGCGGCGATTATCGTTCGTTGTGTAAATTATCTGCTCCTCCGCGGCTGCACCGCGGCTATACCTTCTGCACTTGAAACGGGCGTGCGGCGTGCGATCGGACGTCGGAGAGAGAAAGAATCGGCGTGGCGAAAGGCGCGGCGGACGATGCTCGGCTACGAGGAGCGAGCTGCGTGATAATAGTCGTGATACGCGACCGATAGGGTATATCGGCGTGCCGCCCCCCTCGGCGAGTCGCACTTTTTGAAAGTATAAACGTGCCGCCAGCGGCCAGCTTCCGTCCGTTCGACGGTACATCTCCCGACGTGATGTGACGTTCGCGTCAGTTCGCATATCGCGGGTCGCACGTCGCACGCAGAAACGTCGGTATGGCACGGTAGGGCGCGCGTGCATATCTCCTTCTCCTTTTCATCGGGTCGGGGGCGTTTCGTTTCGGAGTCCACGTTTCACGGCCCCCCTTCGCGAGGAGCATCTTCAGCGTATCTCCGCGCTCCGCCGTTCGCGCGTTTCATGGGGAATTACGATTACGGGGCTTCGGGCTTCGCCGATCGCGGCTTAACGTAATCGCGCTGCCCTCTCCCCCGCCCCCTCCTCCTCCTCCTCACAGTCCTCACCCCCTTCTCGGGCCGGAGGTGTGCTGACACTGCTGACTCGTCGATAAACAAGGAGCCGCGCGCGCGCGCGCGCGGCCGACGTCACCGCCAGGAAACGCGCGCGATGCGTGTCCCGGCGCCGCGAGCGCAACACCCCAAGGTCTCGTGAAGGATGTCCAGGTGTCAGTGATTGATAATTGATACCCGCGAGACGCGCGAGAAACGGGGTTAACGGGGAGCGCTTAGGTAGGTCCGGGGAAGGAAGGTATGGAGGGTGCCAACGGTCAGCTGCAGACCAAGTATCAAAAAGTCGCCACGGAATACTCAAAAGTGAGGCACCTCTCTCTCGTATAAGACGTAAAGGCAGATTTTTGTTGTATTTACGATAGGAGAGAGCGCACCGGCCCCTCGCTCTGTCCGTTTGCTTATTTAATGTATCCTAAAAGGAGGGATGACCATTTGCAGATTCGTGCGCAAGCGAACGTTCTGAAGAAGGCTGTGATAGAGGAGCAGGCGCGCAACGCGGACATCCGGAATCAGCTGAAGGAGAAGGAGGTGGTGTTTCGTAGGGCCGAGCAGGAGATCGACAGCCTGACGTTTCGCAATCAGCAGTTGACGAAGCGTATCACCGTGCTGCAAGAGGAGCTCGACAAGGCGCAGAACAGGCCCAAGAAGGGCAAGGGCAAGGCATCGGAGAACAACAGTCAGATCCCGTCTCTGCCACCGCCGCCGAATAACATCCTAGACGAGGAATTTCAGAAGAAGATCGTGGAGAATGCTCAATTGTTGTCGCAGATCAGCGACAAGGATAGCGAAATTGAAAGTCTGTACGAGAGGATACAGCAATTGGAATGTAAGGTCGACTACTGCGAGAAGTCCAAGGTGGAGTCGGAGTGTCAGTATCAGGGCACCGTAGACAAATTGGAGAGGGAGAGAAATGACTTGCAGAGGAAGTTAAACGACAGGCAGAAACAGGAGGAGACTGTGTCGTGGTCTAGTAACGAAGGTAGACGCGATGGCTACGATTTCGATGCGAGAGGAGCGCTCTCGAATCATCGTCAGACAGAACCGTCGCCGTTCTCTTCGCCGTCTGCCTCGCGTAGATCGTCGAAATCGCTTGGTGAAGGAAAGCCGCAAA
Organism: Temnothorax unifasciatus; assembly: GCA_030770225.1. Lineage (NCBI taxonomy): Eukaryota > Metazoa > Arthropoda > Insecta > Hymenoptera > Formicidae > Temnothorax > Temnothorax unifasciatus. The sequence continues at coordinate 15,066 of JASTWK010000637.1, forward strand.
AGTCACAAGAAGAAAGTAATGAATTTCTCTATGCAAAATCATGTGACCTAGAGAAGGAAATTAATCACTGGAAGGCCCAGTATCATATACTCAAGATAAAGTATGATGAACTAGAACAAAGAGAGCCTGCGGCAACTTCGCAAATCGATGGCGACACATTAGAACCTATAGAAGTGAATAATATGGTATGTATTATCATCTGTGTTTCCACTCTTCTGAAGAAATATATATATTTCACATTTAACTGAATTACATGTATCAACTTGTTTTTGTTGACAGATTGGGAAATTGAGAGCACCTTTTGCCATACCAGAAGAGATCGAAGCTCGTGAATTAAAAATTAGGGATTACTTCCTAGAAGAAATCGAGAGATTAACGAACGAAAAACACGTCTACCACATAAAAAACTTAGTTATGGCCGCCAATGTAATGAGACATATTTTAATTCTTATTTTCTTAGTAAATGTGCGAACGTCCCCGTATCTCCGTCATGTAATGTTGTACAAATTTGTCGTTTGTGTTCTAGAGCGAAGTTATGCACGTGCAGTTAGATACGAGCGAATCAAAGAGAGAGAAGTGCGAAGCGGCGCTATTAGAGACACTTTCCAATTATAACGGTATACAAAAAGAGAAAGAGGCGCAAGAGGTGAATTACAAGGTACAGCTCAATACTATGAGCGAACATCTTGCCAATATGAACGAGAAGCTTATCTTCCAAACGGAGGAGATACAACAACTGAAATTTGAACTAGCTAATAAGGTAAAGATGCACAGGGTATACGAGGAACAGTCACTTGTGAGAGCGTTTAATATCGAGGGTATAAATTTCTTTCAGAATAGTAAAAAAGGAAAACAGAAGTGATCCAGGTCAGAATTGCAAAGAACAATCATTGACATTCCATTCAGTGGTATGGTTTAATCACGATCATAAATTTCTATTATGTACATAATATAGCTCATACCTGAAAACCACTGGTTTTGCATACTCACATCTTTAGCCTGAAAGGTGCTAAAGAGCTCTCTAACTCGATGTTACATTATTTATGAAATCAAAATAAAAATCTCTCATCGACAACGTTCTTTTACGTGGACGTTTACGTTATAAGTTTAACTCTCTTCTATATTGCATATGTGCAACGATAATTCTTATTTGCTCATACTTATTTACAGCAATATATACCAACACTTGGTACGGAATAAATTTTTTACCATTTAAATTCATTAACAAAGAGATGCATAAATCTTCTTTGGTATCACTTATAAAGACATTTAGTTAGACCGTTTATAGTTAAAATGTAAACTGATACTTCGATTGTAAATTGTAAGCCGTTCTTTCTATATTAAAAGAGAATGCGTGTAAGAGACATGTACAGCTACTGTTTATAGTAGGTGTTGTGATAAAAATAATATATTCGCCAAAGCAATTGTATGTATTGCTCTGCGCGTATTAATTATATATAAATAAAGTATAATTAATCTTCGGTAAACAGTTTTAAAGTTTACATTAAATCACAAGCCAGCGCTCTTACTAGTCAACAGTGCGTATATCCATCGTTGTCTACTCTACTTTAATAGCGAAGCTAGCACCGCAGCTACATCCCTGTTCCGCTAAAGGATTGTTCGTTATTCTAAAGGCAGATCGTATCAATTCCGTATGGAACTCTATCGTCGATCCCTTCACGTATTCCAACGACGTCGAGTCTATTACTACCTTAGTGCCGTCCTTCTGAAATATTCTGTAACACGAGAAACAAGAGTGGTTTCTATCGATCGCACATTATTTGCAGAAAAACTATGCGTATCTGAACGCACACCTGTCATCCTCCTGTACGTTTGGATCCAAGTCAAACTTGTACTGGAATCCAGAGCAACCACCACCTTCCACGGTAATTCTCAGACATGCTCCATCGTCGGCTATTTCCTTCAAACGCTTCACGCAGCTGTCACTGATGATCAAATCATCTGCAGGCTTGACAGCGGTGTTCGTTGACACTCCTCGGGATGATGTAACCATGGATACATTGTACCATGGTGAGCTGGAAATAAATCAGGAATCTTTGTATTAACTGTATTTTTATTTTTTACTAGTATTAATTACTAGTAAAAGAAATATATTTTTTATTGAAGTACATAAAATATCTACATATGTATTGAACTCTACACAAAATATATGTGTATTGCGAGATGTATGATTATACGTTTTCACGTTTTAAGATAATGTAATAAAATGTTGTACATTACGTAACATGAACGCGTGAGATTTAGCGTGCCAACGAGAGAGAATTTAAATATTACTCACACCAACAATCGAGAGAAATACCGATTCGCCACAAAGTTTGAAGACAGGCCCCACATGACATGGGTTAACTTCGCCATGTTTCTCAACTCGGATGCCTCGGATGTCAGCTCGCTATCAGCTGTCGAGTTCGTTCCAAATTTTGCCGCCAACTTTAAGCGTATTTACAAATGATTGAGAAACGCGATACTTTAGCACGAACCAATCGAAATGTAATGCTTCCGATGAACCATCATCTGATTGGTCAGGTCAGGTGAGAAAGACACGACGTCAATACCTTGAATTCCTATTTTAAAAAATAAATAAGCTGCAATAAATTGTTCGACAAAATTTGAAGAAATAATTTTAAAAAATTCAAACAGACCCATAATCTCGAGGACGTAAAAAATGACAGAACTTCCATAAGAGGAGAGTAATGAAAGAGAAAGAAAGCGACATTTTCCTCCTCGAACGGCATTGGTCGGCATTTGTCGGAAATCATCGCGTGACGTCAGGGCGAAAGACACACAGACAGAGCTTTGGAGTACTTTGGATTTTTTGGAGCGAACGATGGGACGACGAGGGGAAGAGAAGAAGGGCGCGCGGCGCGGCGCAGCGCAGCAGCGCGGCGGCGCGAGTAAATAGTCGCGGATCAGCTGATGAGGCACAACACAAGAACACAACACAAGCCAGTCGGAGGAAGAGGAGGAGGGCCCGTCGTTTTCCCGCTGCCGTTGCCATTGGCACTTGCCACCGCTGCCTGCTGCTGTCTGCTGCTGCTGCTGTTGCTGCTGCCGCTGTCGTCGCTGTCGCTGCTGTTGGTTATGGCGACGAGTAGCTCCGACGGCTCCTGCACCGCGCCCGCGGACTTCCAGCTCTCGTCCGAGCTCGAGGACGCGTCGAGTCGCCTGAGCATGAACCTGCTCAAGTGCCCGTTGTGCCATAACAGCCGTCGGATTTTTTATTGCCGCCAGTGCGTCCAGAATGGGGATTTTATACATTCGAACACCGTCTACTCCGAACGGTGCGTCTGATGTCTCGTTTCTCTTCTTCTCTTCTTACATTTTCCGCGAACGGAGCAGCTCGCTGGTTTTTTTTCTTTTTCTTTTTTTTTACATCTTTAAGATTCGACCGAGGTCACGGAGCGCGTTATTTCTGAGAATACGTTATAGCTGTCTAGTGAGGTTGCTCCGGAAACTCGCTCGAGCTGTGGTTGTAAGTTATAATTACCGATGATGTTATTTAGGTTCGCGGATAAGCAGATGCGGCTGGTACGGCTGAAGGCTGCTAGAGCCCAGCTGGAGGAGAAGTGCATGAAGGCTCTCGAGAGGCACAAGCAAAGGGATAAGCTGGTACCTGTAGAAATAATAATTATCTTCCGTTTTACAAAGCTGTAATGATATCCATATGTAGAGAGACAATGGACGTTATTGTTTATAGATACACATTTATTTTAATACCTGAGCACGAAGAAGTTCCCTGCCAACAGTCCGTCTTTTTAATGTAGTTAAATGAAAGCAGTTATACAGAAAATTATCACGTAATTTGAACAAATGCATGTAATCGTGCAATTAGCAAGTAAAATATTATCTTGGTCAACATGTTTACTGCAGTTGATGCAACGTTTCATTTTGAACCTGTAATTTCAGATTTGTGATATAAATACGTGTAAAGAAAGAGTGAGACTACTTCAGTCTTTAGTAAATGAAACGAAGCAAAGTATCTTTAGAGGTAAGATTTAAAATCTGCAAGTGATAATATACTTGATCTAATAGCTATCTCTCTCCCATTAATTACTTGATCTTTTTTTTACACGTAGGCCAGCAACGTTTGGATGTTTTGAAAGATGTTAACCATCAGTTGGGCTTTCGAGTGCCACGGCACGAGGACAGAATAGAGAAATTACATCGTTATGTTAATGGCTTGAAAGTAAAGCAGGAGAAACAGAAGGAAGCTGTGGATAGGAAAAGGGAGCAATTAAAGAAAGTTATCAGAACTTCCGCCAAGCAGTTGATTCAGTATATTTTTCCCTTATCTAAGGTCCAACCGAATAGGAGGTATTAGATTTTATCTCAAAAATCTTTCTCTTCAACCACACAGATATTCTAAATATAAAATGTATTGATTTTAATATTAGAATACACACACACATTTTAATTATAATACTTATTACTAACTCATTCTTATATTATGACATGCATGTAATTAGAAAATAAGAATAAATTGAACTAATGATTCAATAATAAGAACACAATGACATAGAATTGTTAAAAATGACGATCTCGCAGATTGTTGATATATTATAGTTTGTTATTTATAGTTTGGATGTTATTTATAGTTTGTGCAACAGCGAGGACAGCGACAGTGCCACTTCGGATATCCTTACTAGCGCATTAGCAGATGCATCAGGTACGTCATATGTACGGGGTAGGTGGATTAGCGAGAAAGAAAGTTCTTTGGAAATTCATCATTGTATAGTTGAACCAACGTTACCAGCGACGGGAGACTACAGCGCTTATTCTCTTTGGGGTAATTGTATTTATTCCTATATTGATTAACGATATTATACGTATTAATACGTAAGTATAATCGTGTTACATTCAGTTGCAGCAAATAAAGACGGAGTACCAGGTACGAACAAAGAAAATGCGATGCACAATCCAGCGTATAATATCAGTGCTGCTTTGACGTACGCTACACAACTGGTTAACGTTCTTGCCTACTATATTAATGTAAGACTACCATACAAAATTACTTGCGGGTATGTATCAAGAGTTATATATATGCTACGTGCAGATATATTCTTTATTTTTCTCTCTCTGTCTATTTTTATTAACTTTAATTATTATAATGTATGAACAAAGCTGTCTGTAATATTTTCTTCATCCCGCTTATGTTCTTTCAGAGAGTTTTGCGGAAATGAGTTGTCGGACCAAAAATTCGCTAGAAAAGTAGCAAGGCTAAATAGTAACGTATTACATTTGTGTCTTACGCAAAATACGAAAATAGAAGTTTTACATCCCATGCATACATTACAAAACCTGATGCATTTGCTCAATACTGAAATTAGTGATCTCGGAAGGTAATTCACAAGAATTTTACTGATTTTAATAAATAGAATCGAATTTGTGAAATTGTGATAGCCATATCTGTATACCGTATGTTATAGAATTGGACCAATGGAAGTTGATCCGTCTGTAATAGCACAACTTCACAATCAATTAGTTCCTGATTTGGAAAATAGCGATGATTCAGCTTCCGATGAAGAAGACCTGTGTTGGGGATGGGAGGCTGTAAGTCATACTTCTGTAAGTTATATACGCTTCTCTATAACGAATCTCGAGCAATGGGAACATGACGGATGCTTGTATTCATGGTGGTATATTATGTAGGTACCAAGTATCGCTTGTCCCGAAATGGCAGTACCTACTTCTGGTGCGATGGTTAGTCAGCAATCTTCTAGTATGCAAGTGCATCAGAGCGTCGCTGGTGGCTTGGTAACAAGTGCGGCAGCCAGTATCGCTTCGATTTGGCGAGGTTGGACTATAAATAACTTTTTCCTTTGACTAATAAGTTTCTTTCTATATAGATATATTACTGTATATTTAAAATTCTTCAAATCAAAGGACAGAAACTCCGAAGAGGTGCTTCGAAGTAAAAATAATATTTATATTATAATATTTGTATATCATAGGGGAAAACGGACGTGATTTGAAATCAACATGTAAATATGACTTTCTTAACTTACACGTGACATTCAAAGTAGTTCAAATACGCTGTGACAGATTCCGTTAGATCTGATATCTAACTTAGCTCGAATCTAAAGTAACTAGAGAAGGATTAATAAACTGGCTGTTTAATAAATTTATAGACATTTTATATTTCAATTGCACCACACGAAAATATTAAATTAGATTGTGATATATTAAAATGTATACTAATGGTCTACAAAACAAGATGTATGTTAATTAGCACAGAGATGTATACCGATACATAGAATTTGTTATGGTAGAACATATAAATATGCAATGACTGCCTTTTCTATGCTCATCGCTCATGCGATCATATATCCCTACAAATAAGATATGCTTCCCTCTATTAAATATGTCATTAAATAATCATTAATATATTTTATATTGCCGGACTTATTTGATGCAGAATTAGTATTAGAATCTGTATAAAAGTCTTTGTGAACATATCTTAAGATTGTAACTAATCTTTTGCTATTTTTTGGTTGGCGACAAGAATCTTCGACTGCAATAACATAATACATTTGTTGCTAAATAATATTGAATAAATCAGTGTATTTATTTGATATGCTAAAATAAGTGCTGAAATATTTTGGTCAATTTTTGGTTGTGAAGAATACGTACATTACATTATTTATTATATGTGAGAGACTATTGTGTAACATTGTATATTTTTTACCATAGTAGAGTATAAAAATAAGATTTGTTAGACATTTTATACTTAATAGTATAAGAGAAAAGTATTGTAAAGTACATTACGTTAACTGATTTGATTATATTAAGTATATTAAGACGAGAGCATTGATAAAAATAGTATTGTGGTCATTGTAGAATATATGATCATCCATAAGAAATTAGTACACAGTTCTACAAAATAGATAGTTAATAATATGGTTTACAAATTTTAATATTTAGTCCAGTCAATCTACAATAATCCTATTTTATTTTTGTACAGTGCATTGAACTTCATATTTTTTAGAAATAGTAACTTATTATCCTGGTTATCCGATGTCTTGAAGACCAGGGTGAAGATAGTTAATAATTTGTTGACAATTGTGAAGTCGACGTAAATGTAAACATAATATATTTCATAATTATATGATGAAAATGCTTTTTGTGAAACATTTATCATCAGACATTAAAATTTCATAAACCGAATATTTTTTTAAACGCTATAAGAATAAAAACACGAGAAAAGATGTGGGTAGACAAATAGATACTTATTCATTACAATGCTGCATAATTTTCTTATGCATATATCCAATTTTCTGAATAATGTTACAGCGTTTTATAAACATATGACAGAGAGGAAAAAAATTTCACAAATTACAATATTGAAATGTTATCAAACATAAATCTACATATAATTTAGCACAATTGTATATCTTATTTAATAACATATATACATACATACATACATATATATATATATATATATATATATATATATATATATATATATATATATATATATATATATATATATGTATGTATATATGTGTGGGTGTGTGCGTGTGTGTGTGTGTGTAATTATTTTGACATGGTTGCTGTTTGTAGTATTGAAACGGGCGTTACCAGTACATATTTTAAATTAGATAATATTTAAGTTGGCGTAGATAACGGCAAATTTGAATTACAAAGCGCAACAATTTAAATCACATTTTTGGAAATGTACAACAATAAAATGTATGAAATAGCATAAGTATTTCATATGTATGTGGGCGTGTGTGGATGGGCGAATATACAGTTTTTATCTTACCGTAAAATGGCTATGTTTTATCTGAACAAAGATGCATTGTGATACCTCGAATAAACTAGGATCTGTTTTTTTATTGTTATTGCTGTATATTTAAGTAATATCAATAAGAAAAATCGCATACTTTTTAAATATATCAATAACGGTATGCCCATACCATTTTAGGTCTTTTGTATCATCTTCAATATTTTGGAATAAACATATAAAAATAATCTTTCTAGTATTGTATTTATATATAAGTGAATGCACACCTTCTTACATATGTATATATGCTACTGAACCAGTATAATAAATGAGCTAGTAGGCAGATCGAAGGAATAAGAGATGCCAAATAAATAAGTCTTGTATAATAGAAAAAGGAATACATAAATATTGGTTTCTATTTTCATATAAAAAGCAAAGAGGTTTATTTTATTTGGGGTCGAATAAAATTGCTTTAATTGCATAAGAAGTGCAATACAACCAAATATAATATAAAAAAATTAACTACGCCTTGAAGCCTGTTATGCATACAATTATACAGCAATATCAAGTGAAGAATACATCAATTTTCTACAGTTACATAATATACATTGTGTTTACATGTGAATTATGCTATGTTCATTTTTTCATTAAAATAAACTAAATGTAATTTTACATATATCAATCCAAAGAAATCTATATATAAAATCCTAGAATAGCCTTTTTAACATTATGGGCAATATATTGGATTTCTAATTTAATAACCAAGAGTAATCTTATAATAATTTAACATTTTTACATAGTTATCAGTTACTTATGTAGCATAATTTTACTTCAAAGTTATGATTATCTCTGCTGAGACTGATAAAATTTTATTACAACTAAACACATATCGTGAAGATGTTTTGTGTATAATTCGATGTATAAAAGGAGTAAAAAATGTATGTCTGAGATATATATATTAAAAGAGAATTTTCCCAATCTTTTTCCGTTTTACTCTTACAAGAGAAAATGCTTTGTACAATGTGTTCCTTTAACTACGCGTAAGTAACTTAAAAAAAAACTGACATTATGCAATTACCACTCCGCACAGTCTCTGCTCATGTAGAGTACTCCATTATGACTCTTGATGATAGATATCTCAATTTCACCACTTTCGGATTGGCCAGTCTATTGCAATTTCGCATGTATGAAATCGTATACATATTGTATACATTAACTGCTCTGTGAATTCTGTAAGCACATCATTATATACTACTTTAATTTTTGCATACACATCTTTTTCTGGAGGTTTAATAGTCACATTATTTCGTTTCTTATGGACAGATATATCTTTGATTAAGTACTTTCAAAGATTGATTAAATATTTTCTAATTTGGCAAATTGTCATGTTGTGAAAATTTTTGAACAATTTCTCGTAGACAAAAGTAATTGTGTACAGTTTTATGTTAAATAAAAAATATTTGTACACAACTTCTTTTATCTACAAGACATAAGACAATACAAGAATAATGATATTGATATCATGTTATCTATATCTGTATTTACGCTTCCTAATTTTTAGCTTCCGATTTGAAACTTGACTTTACAATTATTAATCTAATCTTGAACTTCATATTTATATTTTTACGCAATATGAATATATTTAATTAAAAATTTCACAAAGTTTGTTATATTGATATATTAACAACATATATAAATCTAATAACAATACCACTATATAATATACTTAATATTCCAAATAAATAAATTACATGCTTACATGCATTGAAATATTATTAATGATGATTAAAAGATTATTATTAAAATTTCATTAATTTATCATTTTCAGATATTAAGAACAGCACGATTCCATTCATTATAAGTGTAAAGCGGGGAGCACACACTTCTGCATAACGCATAATGCGTAAGCATAAGAAAACTGATTGGTCCATATACATGTCCATAAGGAAATAGACCAATCAATTTTCTTATGCTTACGTATTATGCGTTATGCAAAAGTCTGTGTTCCCCGCTTAACGCAACAATAAACTTCTAACTACAATCTTGTCAAGTGACTTCTTATCATGAAAAAAATACTTAAAAAAAAATAGGATATTTACCTAAAGAACCGAAATTCTGTCTCCTTCTAAAAATTCTTAACATACTATTTTGCAGTTCTTCTTATAGGATAATAATATTAAGACATTTCAATCATGCAAAAAATACTAGATAATTATAAAGTGGTATTGTCTAAAGGTAAATATTAGAGTGTTAAACACAATTTTTTGAAAATATTTTACCAAGTATTGTATGTCGGATATTCATATCGATTATTAATAATTATTGATTCATAATTATTGATAATATCAATAGCATATTTCTAGGGAAAACGTATTTACTAATTAAAGAAGAACGTAATATCAATATTAAAAAAAAACTACTCGAAATTTTTTATCGAAAAACCTACATATACATATAAACTCGGATCACTCCATTCTTTACACTCTTATTTTTAATAGAAGTAATAATTGATAACTTTATCATATTTACTGCTGCTGTATCGTACGAAGGTTTTCTAATTAATCACAATGATACTACGGGGCAAAACACATAACTTTTTATTGCAAAAAATAAGGTTCGCCGAATATTCAAGCAAACCTTATTTTTTCAGCGTATTCGTCTGTTTGTATAAAAGACGATTATTACCATGTTTACCCTTTTCTGAATACTATAAACAAAACCATATTATTTGACATGAAAATTAGAGCAGAATAATCCAAGTTCGTTGTAGGAGCAATGTAACAGCTAACGATACATTTTATATTTAGCAAATTGCTTGGAAATAGGTAAAACGTCAGAAACCACATACGCTTATTAATGGCGAAAAACGAAAGACTTGTTCCCATCAAATCATTTTAATTATGCGTATTATGTACAATAAACATAGACAGGTATTGTACAATCATGTCGACGACTCTACACACGACAATAGTAATATATCTAAAATAGTAGCGTCATACCGCATTTAAAACGCCAAAAATTTTGCAGTATACGACATACGCTTATTGTAAGATCTTAGCTTCCTTTTCTGTTTCCTTAACTCTGTCTGTATACTTCAAACGCCGCATAAAAATGTGTGTTAATTCTAATGTTTCCATCTTGAAAACAACAACATACATGATTTCTTTTATGATTTTCTCTTACAATTAAATTAGAAAAAAAGATCAAGTAGAAGCTGTGATGTATCAAAATTTTAATAGCTGTTATTAAGCTTGGTCAGTGGGGATCTGTGTATCCCTGGCAGACTTGTGCTCTGGCTTAACAGAAGAATTAGGAAGGGCTGAAAAGACTTAACAAGAATAAAGAGTAATTTGTGATAGATTAGTGTTGAGGTATAAACGTTCATTCTTTCCAAATTCATCAAAAATTGATATAAAATTAAACAAATGTTTGTTTAATATAATTTCTTGCTACGGAAAAAACAATTGTACAAGATTTGATTCATCAGAAAAAAACATGACACTGGTATTTAAAAGAAAGGATATCTCAAGTGCCATAGATCTAGCATTCTCGTGAAGCACTGATAATTTAATAAGTGAATATTAGCGTGAAAGCTGTTTATTTAATGCTAATTTTTGTTTTTTAAGAAATTTAAAGAATTAAACATAATTAGGGTCTAAAATGATTGTATTAAGGAGACATATACGACATTACAACAATTCCCCAATGATAAAATTAGTGATTGCAAATTTTCTATAATCCTATAATTAATATTGTGAATAACATTTAAAACAATTAAAAGATCACAAAAAGAAATAAATGCAGTATAATAGTTATCTCTTCATTACAATTATGCCAAATGAACTTAACTGATACATAATTTTACATAACATAATATTAATAAAATACTACTTTTTTCGTTTTCCTGAAAGCATATATTTTACATAATTTTTTTGTCTTAACATTCGGTTCTATAGAATAAACACAAATATTAAAATATTAAAAAAGAATGCAAATATCGAAATGTTTGAAAAACATTGCTCTTTCATATAATTGCTTCTCTTTCAAATTTTATAAAATGTTCGACTTAATAATGTATATTATATTCAATATACAGAATAGAACTATATGTTTAAAAAATCCATTACAGAAATTTACTACAGAAAGACGGTAATCCATCCACGTTAAAATTCTAACTCAAATTTTTATGAAATAAGTAACGTACATTAACAATAAATGATCAGTAGTGTTTGTAAATTAATATCAAATTAAGATTATGTGTTATGCCACCAAATATTTAATTTTTCATCAAAAAGCATGTCTCTACAGTTCTATAGATTGTTTGCAACGAGGTGAAAACACGTACCATTAATATGGGCGTTATATCATTGTCACTAGATGAGGCACGAAAGCTTAGTAAAACTATATTCAGCTATCAAACTATCTTTATAAATTCGTAGTCTAGATACACTCTATATAATGTTTCTAACTAGACTTCAATCACTTCAGAAAATTATAAAGCTTCACGTATATCTGTAATATGTTTATTCTGTAATTCACAATCTTGTAAAAATCTAATACTTCGTGTAGTTTTTGTTAATAAAATTAAGAAATGATATTAGTGATTAATAGATCGCGAAAATTCATGACGTTTTCATGGTGAGCCACTCTTGCTCGGACGATCCAAGATTATTTCTTAACTAATAATAGTGGAAGGAAGGTCTTGCTCAGATTCTGTGAAAATGATTATATATTATTGTATCACCTCCACGCACATCTTAGCATTGTCCATCTGAGAAAACATCATCGCGGAATGTCATGAACTTTCGCGTCCTATTGATTAGATTTGAAAGAAAAAGTTTGAAGCACCAGCGAAATATATTTATAGTATCTTCACATTTCCATTTAATGAGACATCGTTAGTAAAAATAGAGGGTTAATCCGTTCTCTGTATAAGATTTATATATTTTTATTTCTAATATATTACTTAAAAAAAAGGGTAATAGATTGCGTGTTAACTTTGTTAATTTCAGGACATTCCTTTTTATAACCAGAAACGGTAATTATACTTTGGTACATGTATACTCCATCGTATGCACGAGGATGGCCTTGATATATAGTTTCCACTTTTGCCTTAAAAGATGTGTTTTTATATGCGTGGAAAATGATTACAAAAGTTAAAGATAAATGGGTTGATGCTTGATATGCGTTATTCCATTATTCATAAAGCTGATTTATGTATTTATATATGTATTGGTGGTAAATGTTTTATTCTAACACTGTTGATTAAATTGCATACAATATGTTTGAATTGCATGTTTAATAATATATTTACCCTATCTCCAAATATACATTAAATACAACAGTTTAATCTATTATGATTGGGTAGCCAAATATAAAGTCGAATATAAAATTTATGAAATAACATTATGGGAAACTAAACTCAAGGCCTCCTTGTTAAGTGTGTTATAAGTGTATTCTCATCTTTAAAATTACTTGACGAAAATATCGGTACACTGTTTCTCAGATAACTCTTCTGTGTATATATATACAGGACTGATAATTTTAAAACTAAACAATCAGTTTTCTTCCTACTCTTCTCCTGTAAAAAGTTTCTGTGTTTATGAAGTACATTGGACTGATAATTCCATAAACATCGAAAACTGATTATAAATGAAGAGTAGGAAATACCGATCGAAGAAGATATATATATATATATATATGTATTTTCTGAGCGCTAATTTTTCCTAGATCTACAAAAATATATAATTGTATATCGCAATATTATGCATTTTTTTATCAACATGGCAAGAGGGTATGACAGAAATTTTCTACTAAATTCTTATTGAGTTCCATGAAAATCTCGCTTCTCGATAATGTATCACGTATGTATTGTAATACAGAATTTTTTTTACAGTTTTGAGGAAAATACATTCTTGATGAAAGTAACGTTAAATCCTGTTCGCGTGTGAAAGAGCCATACAAGCGGTATAAAATGTATACTCTGTTATGCAAATTTCAAAGTAATTAAATATTGAAGGACATCATTTTTTTTTTAAGTATCTCCAAATAAATGCGTACATAATAACATATTATGCTCTCTACATTTTTTTTACATATTTATATATTATATTAAAACTTACACCAGTTTTTTATATTATCTAGTTTTTTCCATTTTTATTCCAGCTTGTATATCTAATTTTTAGTGTAATCTGTTTAACCCTCTGCTTATATAATAACTGTAATATAAACATTTTTTTCTTCCCTGAATAAAAAAGAAATTTATAAAATCCAACAATAGTGATAATTATAAAAAATAATTCAGTGGTGACAAAAGTCCATAAATTAATTGGGATTACCATTGTAAACCATGTAACACAATCTGCTTTACATTTTCTCCTGAAATATGCCATCAATTGTAAAAGTGTTTTCTTATATCTGCATATAAAGCATTTCATTTGTTCGACTTTCTCATACTCTAAGTAAAATATTGTTCAAAATAATAGGAGTGCGTGTTAAAATTAAAAATAAAAGTAAATATTTTTAATTATCCTTAGTCCCTTCGTAATTGATATTTCACTTGTACTATTATTCCATTAAAATTATTAACTGGCTTAATCTGCAAATTAATAATTTGCACAAAATAGTGGAACTTAGTTAAGTAAATATGTTCATTATCGATACAGCGCTTAAGTTTCAGCCATTATTCTAAAATAAATCTTGTGATCTTTTAAGAGTAATATATTCCTTAGATAGATGCATAATCCCGGATAATGTTTCAATGGCTGTTGCGATTACTAAAGTTACGATGGATAAGGAAACTTTTGCATAGCTTGAGTTTTTAAACAAATAGCATAGATAGATGAATAGAAACACTTACAAAAGTACGTAATATTTAATTAATTTATACTGCATAATATTTAATTAATTTACGCACTAATTTACGTTGTGCCAATCATGGGTCACTTTGTAGAAGTCTACTAATTATATGCTTTACGAGACTTACGAAACTTAGTTCTGTCAAGACTCACCAGTTTATAGTACAACATCGTAATTTTTCTTTAACACTGATAGGATTTCCTTACATTAGGGATTACTATTCAAATAAATGTTTCCACGGTAAATCTGCATCTTTATATGAATATGGAACATGTCTTATTATTATATAATTGTACATTTGATGCAGTTTAGAAAACGATCGAGGGTTAGTTATGTCAAAGGGATGTATCCAACACTTACAGAATGCGCTTTGCTGGGACACATTTCTCGAAACATTTTCTCGATGAAAGGTTGCCTGAAAGGAAAAGATAAATATGGTCAATGTACATTATGAAATCTCCGAGAGAGCAAGTACATTCAGGTGCATTTGGAGAAGGTCAAATATAAAATTATTGGGCTCTCACGACAGATCTAATTATATTCTGGAATCTAGCCAAATTCAAAATTGGTAGAAGACTGTCGATTCGGTTGTATTTGGTAGTAGCAACGTTAACATTACCGTGATCTCACCACGGAGATAGTAAAAAGTTTATTCTCAGTTTCTATTGACAAATATAACTAAATATGCTAAATATGTTCTAAAATATCTTCTTCAAAGCAATTATGTATGTATATATGTGTGTGTGTATGTGTGTGTGTGTGTGTGTACATGTTACGTAAGTATGATTCATTTTTCTCATATCAAAATTATGTAATATTCAGCTGTACAGAAAATAACCCTTTTAACAATGACTGCCAGTAAAACGAAAAATATTTAAAAATGTAAAATACTTGTTACTAAGAATTTTTATATAGGTATTTAACAGTGTGACTACATATTATTTCTAAAAATTGTATTTTGATACTACTAAACTTACTTTGCGTGAAGACCACCACCAGGAGGCAGGTAAGGAAAATCTTGGTCGCTTCCTCTAAGAAGTTCCAGCATTTTTAGGTAGTCAAATTCACTCTTATCCTCCTCTTGGGCGATTATTTCTACAAATACAGAAGAAAAATATTAAGGTAACTTACATCTATCTATTATTAGAAAGTTATATTAAATTTTAATTTATAAATAATATAGTAACTAATTACGTGTTTTTCTTAGATTATGTGTGCAATTCTAAATGCAACTATCAAAACATACGCATAATAAAATGTGCTTAATATGACTCAATATTTAGAATTCAAATTTTACATAAATGTAATAAGCGATTATTTGCTTTCTAGAACCACTGTCATTTTACGCATTCGTGTGTAATTATATAAGTGTATATTTCCATGTATATTCCTCTCTATTAACAATAAATAATTTTAAAATAAGAATAAAAATCTGATAATCTGCTTGAAAAAATATAAACTATGCTTGTACATGTCAATTTATAATGATACAAATAATACAATGGTTTTTTCACATGCGGTTTGTCAAGATGCTTGCAGGAATGTTATTAGCAAATGTAAAATAATTAGCAAATATCGAAACACACACACGCACGCACATACAATAATACAATTGTGTACATGCATCTACTTAGGACTGGAAGAGTAGATTGTACATTACATTTCTTATGGAAACATACTCTTGTCTTAAGTAGATACATTTTAGTCGAGCTTTCAACATATGATTGTCCACCTCTGGAATTGTATATCCTTCGGATATTAGTTTATGGGGAAAAAAAAGAAAATAAAATCTGTTGCAATGTTCCTCCATAAGAAATGCATTGCTATTTAAGTTGATATCAAAAATATATAATAGACAATGTTAGAGTCTCGTAAGAAAATTTGCACCTACCTTATGTTTAGATGAACTTTAAGAGGAACAAACATAAACAAGAGGAACAACTTTCTTTCATATATATATATATATATAGTTTCTACTTAGAGATTTAGCTTTAGGTTAATTTATCAACTCCAAGGGTGGAACACATCTTTCAGCAACAATTTCGCAAAATATTTATTGATAACTTCTGTCATTACATGACGAAATAATATGTACTAATTTTATAATACTAGACTAATTTCTCTCTCTCTCTCTCTCTCTCTCTCTCTCTCATCTTTAAGAGAATGATATGAAACACATTGATTTAATTTGGTCATAAATAGGGCACAGATGTTTGTGAGTTTTCACGATGAGCCTTTCCAGATGTGCCGAGGTGTTGAAGAGTACAATCCATATATAATTTTCTTTCGATTAATTTAATAAAATCGTTCTTCTATTCTAATATTGCCGGAAAAACATAAAAACAACTCATTTTCGACCGAATAATATGACTCATCATAAAATTTCAAACTTTTATGCCCTTTTTATGCTTAATTAAAAATATAGCATTAATGCAACATTTTTAATAAATCATATATAGTTGGCTAAAATTACTATAAAATATTTTTCTCATGGAATAATATTATAAATATATATATATACTTTTCTTATATGTGGGTTATTTTTATATTTTTGTATTACTATACATTAAGATTGTACTCGTATCTTTAAAGCTTTGTAACTTACGCACTTTTATAACAATATTAATATTTAGGAAACAATCATGATTGTATTACAATATAATTTAATACTCTTAATAACAGCCCTCTCATAGCACAAGTTAGTATCTTTGAGATATGTGTTACATTAGTCGGGTATACACAGTTTTAACGTGAGATCTGAGGAAATACAGATATATTTCAGCACATGAATTATTGCATCTGTTTTCACGTACCATATGCATATATAGTAAATTTAATTTCATAAGAAAATCGGTTTGTATCGAGCTCATAGAGAATTTTGGAAAATATAACAGATGCAATGTGATAAAATTCATTGAAGTGAAACAAATATGCGCTTTTGCACACACAGGACGATATGAGATCAGGACGTCAACAGTTTATAAATGTTTTCTCATGTGACAGATATATCATACGAGACATCAACTTTATTAACCACAAAGTGCAACGTTAAAAATTGGGAAATCACACATTCGTGGTTATTATTACACATAATTTGTACAATAGATTGTGCAAGCTTTGGCATTTACATTTTGTTTCCAAATCACAATTAAAGTTAATGTTAATATTTTAAAGAATTTTAAGGTTGTTATTTTATTACTGTACGCACATTAAAACACTGGAAAACATTTTTTTATCACTTTTGTAAAAGATTGCTTTGTGTGTAATGGACTAGTTATATCTTGTGGCACACAGTGATATGTAGATTGCAAATATAAGATTATTCTGAAAATAAAACTCTTGATCTCGGACTAGATTAGATTACATCTATGCGACATTAAAAATATTGCTGTTTTGAATTTTATATATCTATTAATTTTTAGAATATAGATACACATCACCTCTAATAACACAATAATAAATCAATTTGTCTACGACAACATTGTTCTAACGATATTATAATACTATTATTTTCTCTATTAAACTTTTAATTGCTTAATGCACACCACTTGTAACCGTATGCAAACAGTTGCAAGCTAATATACTGAAGTCATTCATCCTATTATTATGATTGGTCTCTTTCTATTCTTTTTTTTTTCGACTAAGCTGCAGTATATGCAGCGTTGTAAATATCTAAGAATAAAAGAATTTATATTGCTAAAAATAGATTTTTCATATAACAACTTTCATAGTAATATTTTTATGGAGAATATATTTTTATATGCTTTGGCACTAATCAAATTCTTCACAGTTGTGCAAATTTCTATTAAATATGGATCAGGAAGAATCTCTCATCTTACATCTATTTTATATCAATAAACATTAATTTACTATGTCATTTTCGTGATGTAAGTGGCATCGTGATCTTGAATTAATGCAACAACATAAAGAATATAATGAATTAAAATATGGAAAAGTTAAAGAACCTTTAATTTTCCTTGCAATTGCCATTTCCAGCACAGCCTCCTGCGTCTGAGCTTCAGAATTTGGTTTTGGTGCAGCCGGAAACGTTACCAGAACTATACTCATATTATCTCTGCTACCCTGTAAAGAAATTTTAGATTTATCTGAGTGCATCCTTGTAAAATAAAAATATATCAATTATCATTATCAAAAGTCTTTTGCAGTTATTCCATACAACTATAGTCATAAAGAAAACTAAAAATGTGGTTCAGCACAAGTAGTATATCATATTTTATAGACTAAAAATAATTTTTAAAATATTTCTGATATTTGTAATATTTTTATATAAACCTTGAAATAAATATAGCTATTTTGATATAGTCAAGGTACTTTTTACACAAAAAATACATATGATACATGTCTAATGTAAAAAAACAATGAAATACCTTATAAAGACAAGTGTCTACAACCAGATTGGTAACTGCTTCTAAATCATCAGTTAGCTGCAGCCTTGAACGTATAAAATTACATAAATCTTCGTTGTTCATTACATCCCAAATGCCATCACATGCTAAAACTAGAAACTCGTCGTGTTCATCGTCCCTGTCTAGCACGAATATTTCTGGTTCCGGCGACACTAACTGCTCACAGGGGCCTCGATCTTTCAGATTTTTGTACTCGTAATCACCCAATGCCCGGGAAACCGCCAGTGATCCGTTAACTCTTTGGATCATTACGCTACCGCCCGCATTCTGAATTCTCTCCTTCTCGGCGGGTAAGACGGGCTTGTGATCCCGCGTCGAGAAGACTGGAAGTCCAGCCCTGCAGAGTACCGCCCGAGAGTCGCCGCAGTTGGCGATATAAATATTTTTGGGTGATATAAATGCACACACCGCCGTGGAGCCGGACTTGTCTGTGCCGGCGCTCATCTCAGGCAAATCTCTCATCTCGTCGTCGAGTCTGAGGAATCCGGAGTGTATCCCTTTGATAACATCCTCGGCCTTAAACTCCTGCGTCTGCATTATACATTCTAATAAGTGTTCCGCACTGTGCGCCGATACCAGCGCACCCGCATGCCCGTCAAACACCGCGAAGTAGCTCCAATCCGAGAGGCCACCCTCCAAGCAGGGAATGGCTCGGTGAGCGTCTTCCATCTCCATTCGCCAGCCCTGCATGCTGGCGACGCCGTACCGCAAACCGTTGCCCGTGCCATGCTCGTTGCACTTCTCTGTCTTCGGAGTATCCAAAAACGCTCCCATATTACTCGTCGAATATTTATTGTACCAGCTGATTAATTTGTTCCTCGCTCTATTATTTGATTAGCATCATTTTTACCGATCCGCAAAATGGCACTTGTCTCACTCTTACCTAAAATCAAAAGCCTTACTATATTACAACAGAATTTTTCGCTCCGCACTATTGTTTCGGTTCAATGTTGGCCAATGTATCGAGCATCTCGGAGATGTTGAAGCGAACATATTCTACGAGATATGGAATTTGAACGCCAATCGTTGACACGGTGACGACAGGGCGTCGATAACGCGGGTCGAGCCGGTCGAGCAAGCTACTTGTCGTACGCGAGGGTTCAAGTGACAAAGGCCGAGGTGAGGACGATCGACGTTATATACGGGAACGTCAACGACGCGACTGGAGCCCGCGTATCGAGCGGCGTTTTGGCAGCGCGCGCGTTATCGCCCGGCGCGAGTAAATCCATCGCTTACGCCACGCGTGGCCGCGCGCGAAGGAGCGATATATGCCGTCGAGTATTCTCGTCATGAACAGTGTTCTTTCTGCGTGATATCGTCCCGCGCGACGGATAGCGCGGCGGATAACGCGACGAGCGAGCGGCGATGGCCCCGCGCGCTCCCGTTGCCCGACGACGGCGACGACGACGACGACGACGACGGCGGCGGCGGCGACGGCGACGGCGACGACGCGCGCGCGAGGAACCTCTTATTTGGCAGCGGCGAATTTTCGCGACTAAAATAGTTTGCTCGCTCGCTCACACGCATGCACGCGCGCACGCACGGCTCCTGCTCGCGCGGCTGCCGAGCGTACGAAGCGGAGAACTTACGTCGGCGGACCGTGACCAAGGATCATCGTCGTTTCAGGTACTAAACGGGAAGCGTGCTCCGACAAACTGCCGTCGCTGTCGCCGCTGCTGCTAGCCGCTGTCGCCGCCGTCGCCGTCGTCACCGTCGCTGCCGCCGCTGCCGCCGCCGCCGCCGCTGCCACTGCGTGGTATATCGCGGCGTATTCGCGGAGTTAATGCGTTCGCATCGTATTATCGTGGGGCCGCGCGCGAACTTATATCACCGTCGCACCACGTACTCGTACTTCTCGCTCGCTGGCTGCTGCGCCTGGCTGGCTCGCTGCCTGGCTCGTGCCGTCGCTGTCGCCGTCGTTGGTCGTGCCTGCACACACAGAAACAACGAAATCGACTCCTCGCATGAATGGCGGATACACACGGCGGTTCGGCGGGACGCGCGTGCGCCGGTTTATTAATAGCGGCCCGCGCGCCGTCGTCACCGCCGGCCAATCGGCGCCGCGCGATTTCCGCTCGCGCCCGGCCGATATCGCGTTTTATAGGATCATCGCGCGAGGTAAAATTAACTCGCTCTCCTTCCCTCTCTCTCTCCCCTTCCTTTTGTTTCTCTCTCTTCCTCTCTCTTTCTCGCACGCGCGCGCGCGCGAGGCACTAGAATTAACTCCGGCGAGGTGTCGCGCGAAACGAGCGTTACGAGCGCGATTTCGCGGCCGATAGATCTCGCGCAGTCACCGATAATTACTTACGACGTTAATTGGCCGATCGCGTCACGCGACCGACTCGTACCCCCGCGTGATCAATTCGGCGGATCGCGCGTTTCCCCCGTTCGCACCGTCCCGGAGTATTATATTTGTATATCCCAGGATCGGTTTATTGATCGGCTTAATAGCCGCGATGGGAATTCCGCTACGGCTGAGAACGCCAACGGGTCATTGGATTGCGCGTTATCACGGCCAGATGCACTCCATTAATCCGCGTTTGTCCGGCGAGCGTTTGTCCGCCTCTCTCTTACACGATCCTATCTATAAAAGTGTCTACAAGCACGGACCGCCGCCCGCCGCCCGCCGCCGCGCCGATTGAGGCGATCGGCTTCATTGATCTCCTAGCGCGCGCGAGGATGCACGCGCGACGTATATGCACCCGAGAGGTGTGGGTACATACCTCTATCGGACGACCCAGTTTCGAATAATTGTGAGAAAGTGGAACGTAAACGGCAGCCGTTCGAATCCACGCGATTCAGAAGTTTCCCCCGCGCGACGCATGCGCGGAGAGGAGAGATCGCGACGTAGAGATTCTCCTTTTCGCTTCCGCTTCAAGGGCGGCTTCGATCAAATAATATCTGTATTTGTTAAAAAAATTTATCATTTAATTTTGAAACGGGCGCGTTTATTTTTTTTTTTTTTTATAATCACCTGGGATGATTTTTACGCTCCAATTAAAAGTCATAGTTATTACATTTTGCATATATTCGATTGTTTTAGAATTTATTACTACTCGAGGACAATATACAGATTTTTGTTTACTCAACATCTGAAAAAAGTAAGGAGAAACTAGAAAAACATTTAAAAAAACGAAAGAAGCACACATTAAAATTATATCATTATTGTAACATAAACTTGATTTTTTCGATACTGAGGTTTAAAAATTCCAAGCCCTCCAGGCCTGTTCCTGCGTTAATAGGGAGAAACGATATAGTTGAACGTTTTGCAGCGCTGGCAATTCTGCCAGTTAAATTAATCGCCGATCAAGTGAATCGGAGAGAGATTCACAATCAGTCCAAGTCAGAGCGTTTTTATCCTTGTACTATAATCTCGCCGTGCGACTGAAAAAGCCGTTTACGAAGTCGACGAGTGAACATTTCTGGATTTTTCAACAAGGATGCGGGATCGCTTTTAATAATCAAGTCGGATCGATAGAAAAATTAATTTAATCCTCCAACAAAGGCGGTGCTTGGAAAAGATCGTAAAATGTGTTCCGTAGTTGCGGCGTGTGTCTTGCAATAAATAGGTCTAAATAGATAGCTCCAGCGGAAATGGGAGTTATCCAGGAAACAATGTTTCGCGTAATTCGGCGCGTGCTTGCTAAACGGTTACTTCGTTTTCGAGACGAAGCCGAGGTCTCTGGGCATCATAAACTGCTTGATCACTTCATCCGTCACTTTACTCTTCGCCTCCTGGTGCGCAGCGACCAGTCGCTGCAACACGTCGATCAGCTCCTTCTTCAGCTCACCCGTTAAAATCTCCCCGCTGGTATAGCCCTGAAAAATAAAAAAAAGGTCATTTTTTACGTCTCCCTAGAGATCGAGAAAGAATCGAAGCAATTGGCACGAGACTGACTTTTCTGATCTGTTCCAATCGTTCGTCGTCTTCCAGGAAGAATCGCAGCCACTGATAAGATATGTCCACCTCGCAGTTTCCGCCGAGCTGCCTGTGCTCCTCCACGGTGGCCTGACCGCCCGAGAACGCGTGCTTGTTGACCTTGTTCTTGATCAGCTTGGGAGTGTCCGTGAGGAATATCGCCGTGCTGTTGTCGCTCGCCGACATCTTCGTCTTCGAGCCCTGCAACGCCGGGAAGAAGGTCGCGTGCAACAAAGCCGGTTTGGGATAACCCAGTCTGGGCGCTACGTCCCTCGTCATACGGAAGTACGGGTCCTGATCGATCGCGCACGGTATCAGGCACGGTATCTTAGCGTCCTTGAAGATGAAGGGGAACGAGCCGGAGATGGCCGGCGCCGCCTGCGTCGGCGGGAACGCGATCTTCGCGATTGGATCACTATCGCCGAAACCGAAAATGCCCTTTACTTGATTGAACGTGACGCATCTCTGTATCCTGATCATGTTCTGATAGAACGCCGAATTGTTTCCTATATGTTCCAGGTTGGAAAAGATGAACGTCTTCTCGGGATTGAAGCCACAGGCAATGATATCTCTAGCATTAGCATAGGCCAGTTTAATAGCGTCTTCTATCTTTATGTTCTTCCATATGGCCTTCTCGTCGTCCGTCAACTGTATGACCAACGGAACGTTGAAAACGTCCTGCAACCATTTGCAGAACATGAAAGGTATTAGGTGTCCCAGGTGCATCGCGTCGGTGCTCGGTCCTCTGCCCGTATACAGGTAAAAGAACTTTCCCTGCTCGTAGAGATTCAGGATGGTGTGCATGTCTCTGTGGGAGAAGAATATGCCTCTTCTGAGAAAATGATGCGGTTTCTTGCCGGTGATCTTTTCGAATCTAGTTAACAGCTCGTCGTCTATCTTCGAACTTCCAAATCTCTCTGCAAGAAAAAGAATATATTGGGGCTACCTGCAAGGAGACAAGCTCAGAGCACAAATGATTTATAAGCACGCTCCACTCTGCTCTTTTGTCAAGAATATAACCTACAAAAATCCTGGAAAGTTAAATATCCATTCGTCGCGTGAACCTTTCGTACGCCCGCAAGGATTCAATAGTTTGACGTCACAAATTGTGAATGCCTCTCGCAAGAGGAGCGACTTACTGATCAACTTGTCATAATCGATCCCGGAATCGTTGACGCTCGTGACCGTCCACGGGGTCACGACGTCCTCGTCCTCGGCGACGCCGTTCAACGCGCGCTCTTCCACCTGAGCGTCGTCGCTCGTCGTCATGTTTTCCTCGTCGGTGCTCCCTTTCTCAGACTCCGGACGCGGTCGCACGAAGATTCGCGTGGGCGATCTGGCTCATGTGCGACACAGCTGGGGTGCACCGTCGAGCGCGAGCGGACAACTCGATCTCGGGAAAGTCGGAAGGTTATGTCGTCATCCCGCCAGGCAGACGGGTGGCCGTTTACCTGACGATGCGCACGCAGGACGAATCGCGCCGCACGGGCCGCACCGTTAATTTCGCCGATCACCATAATTGCCGAGGTGACGCAATCGCCGGCGCGGTTTCCTTCGCTCGCGGCGACCGAGCCCGCGAAAGCGAGACCGCGACGGCCGACATGAGGCAGATTTTTATCATTTCTGTCATCGCGCGGCGAGCGAGAAGCGCTTATTCGTGCGCCCTCGACTAGTTTTCGAGAGCGCGCGACTGCTGCGCAATCATTTCATAATTTTGCGCAAAAGCCAGCTCTCCTTTCCGTTCTCCGAGTGCTCGACGATTGTCCGAGTACGATCTGATCGATGCGTCATCACCATTAGTCTGCATCAGTCGTTCCTGACGTCATTCTACTTCCGCGAAAAAATTGCGAGAAACTTCCTGCTGGGACTCGCACAGCGGAACTTTGTTGGACAATACGCGTTGGCAATTTTCGATCGCACGTGTCGCGAGTCGCGAGACACTAGTGACATCTAGGACGCTATTCGTATTGATATCATCCCGATTTCATTGTCATCATGTCTGATTTTATTGTTGGATGATTTAAAAATTACATCTATCCGAGGAAAAATCGTATTTGAGACGTATATAACGTATCTCGTTTTTCTTCTGTCTCTAAAATGTAAATATGCACTTTGTTTTACACACCAGAGATGCAACAAGTGTAATCAAGACGAAAATTATTAATTATTACAAAAATATTTTAAATGCATTTCTATTATAAGAGCGTAACGCCTGAAAAATGTATCCTAATTCTAGTTATTTTATTTTTATTTGTGAGAGTCAATGACTGTATCATAAATATAAAAAATTTCAATTTAAATTAAAAGGCTTATAATAAAATGATGCAAATATTACAAGTAATAACTTATAAAGATACATTTATTATTATTAGTTTAGGAAGGTATACGTAAAAATAGTTTATGAGCTAGAAAAATAGTTACATGTTTCTCTCCGACAGAATCTTATCTCTCAACTACTTCTACAGGTATCACGTTGCAACCTAGAAGGCCTTTGCCAACCCAAGGACGCGGGATTAGTGACAGAACAATAGTATTCGACCCACGTTTGATCTTTACGTTGACCGTCTTATATCTGCTGTTTTCCACTAGCTTTCCAATGTCAGTTAAAGATTTGAAATTTCGGCAATGAACAGATCCAAATTCCAATATTAGGTCTTCGACTTGGATGCCCTGAAAGAATAAACGGCAACAGCTCTTACTTCTCGTGCCTGATTAAGCAAGATAACAGAATAATTGGCAAAGATTAGATACGTTATGATAAGTAGATTCAATTGGAATTAGATAAATTGTTGAATTGCAAAAGCATGAGGCTAACGCGTACCGCAGTCTCCGCTGGCGAACCAGGTGAAACTAAATTCACCCTGAGGAAAGGCTCCAGCCCTTCTGCCTCCTGACTGTCAGGTATATCGGCAATTGACTCTTCAGCTTTACTCGCTCCCCCTAGAGCGTGAACTCTGTGTAATCCCTCCTCTATCTTCTTCATCACGTCTTTGTGATCGTTCGTAAGGCCTGGATGACAACGCAATATTATTTAAATACGTGCACACAAAGGTGCGTTACCGCGTTGGTGTTTACTTTCGTATTATAAGATATCGTATTTACGCACATATTATTTTGTGCCTCGTGTGTCTCACTTGATAAACGTTGATGTCCTGCCTGGGATATCCCTGGGAGTCCACCAGCGGCTCGTCCATGCCGATGTGATTCTGCAATTACGCCAAGAGTGTAGTGCGAAGCTTTGAAAAATCTGACAGATCATGCCCCGGAACGAGCTCCGGTATTCCACACACACACATGGCGGAAACGTCACTCTTGCTGCTACGGCGTAAAAATAAGTATGCGATACATACGGAATCTAAGACCTCCTTTAGCGCTCGTAGATCCGACTCAATCTTGTCTTTCTCCTTCATCAGTTGAAGAACGGCATCCTTAGCTTCCTGCAGCTCCATGTCGACCACCATTTTCGTTTTTGATCGCACAGCGCTGGCCGCAAAGCGCATTGACAGGTACGTACACGCGTCTCTCGGGCCCCATGTCGAGAAATCACGGAAAATTTTGCAGTATTCGTAAATTATTTATGTATATTTATGCATTGATATTAAAAGTATTGTACATTTCGTTTCATTTATATATTATTACATATTATTTTGTTAATATGGATAGAGTTATTAATTTCTTGTCACTTGACATATATAAGAAGAAAAATTAGAGATAACGAATTATATAACTAGAAATTTTGTTGCTTGAATTAATCATTGATTAATCGGAATTTGATTAAAGTCGCCCTGACTTTTGAATGCAAGAAAAAAAAATTGACATTTTTAGTAAGTTTTAAGTTTCTATCTATGATTATAATAAAATCTCTTGACAAATCCTTGCATCACACAATTGAAACGTTGCTAAATACAGGGAAAAAAAAGTGCATTTTCACTTCTCGACGTTTGGTTGCGCTTAAAAATTGAATCGTTATAATATCGATGACAATTATGATAATAATTGAATAAAAATTGCACGTCCGTTTTTCAAATCGTGCGCGGCAAGGCCGGCAACATTGCGCAGTAAACTTCTCTCGTTGTGCGCAAGGAAGATGGCCGCGCTTTGTCAATCTTCGCCGACGGACAAAACACGCGACTCTGACCGACCCGATCTGCAGACCACAGACGCGATTTGGAAAGAAAAAAAAGATACGAAGTACTCCGCGATATCCGATCGTCGGGACAAGACGCGGGCACCGATCTCGTCCGGAGCACGATCCCCGAGAGATCCTGGCGGGCTCCTCGATTCCCGGGTGGTGCGTGGCGTGCGTGGCGAATCTTGCCACCTATTTCCGGCGGCACGCCGACCGCAAGGTGACGTTTGCTGTTCGCCGAAGGTGTGTTGCCGTCCCGGAGGTCCGGAGCCGTAGCCGTATCGGGGGGCGAGAGGGCGAAAGATTCGTCAGGCACACGCACACGTCAGGCTGACGAAACTCGACGTCGGGTGGCACAAAGGACACGTAGTCGGGAGGCGTTTGGCCGTGTACCCGGGTATCCGTTCCGGTCCTCGAGGACCTCCGCCAGTCGCGGATCAGTACAAGACAACGGGAGAACTCGTCTCCCTCGGCTCGCCCTCGAGGTCCCGCGCGGCGTTTCCACTCGCGCCTCCGGTAAGATGGGTCTCACGATCAGCAGCCTGCTCACTCGGCTGTTCGGTAAGAAGCAGATGCGGATACTGATGGTGGGCCTGGACGCCGCCGGCAAGACCACCATACTCTACAAGCTCAAGCTCGGCGAGATCGTCACCACGATACCCACGATCGGCTTCAACGTCGAGACGGTCGAGTACAGGAATATCTGCTTCACCGTGTGGGACGTGGGCGGCCAGGACAAGATCCGGCCGCTCTGGAGGCACTACTTCCAGAACACCCAGGGCCTGATCTACGTGGTGGACAGCAACGACCGCGAGCGTATCGGCGAGGCGGAGCGCGAGCTGGCGAACATGCTGAAGGAGGACGAGCTGCGGGACGCGGTGCTGCTGGTGTTCGCCAACAAGCAGGATCTACCCAACGCCATGACCGCCGCCGAGCTCACCGACAAGCTGGGACTGAACTCGCTGCGAGGACGTCACTGGTACATCCAGAGCACCTGCGCCACACAGGGGAACGGACTGTACGAGGGCCTGGATTGGCTGAGTAACGAACTGGCCAAAAAGTGATAGCGCCTTATCGCATCCGGCAACTCTTAAGGACTATTCATTCATCGAGTATGGACGTAGAAGGCGGGGCGGGGGAGTCACTCGGCAGTTTTCCATCTTTGTCAAATTGTATCGATGTTAACGTCTATCATGTACAGTTTAAACAGGTCGCTACGTTCACGATTGCTTACAGAAATTTACGCGAAATGCGAGAATCGAGGGGGACGTTAGGAGCGATCTGATGAACCGCATCTCTTCGTCGTCGTACGCGCGGATTCGAATTCGCGTGGATTGTTCGCTCCAGGAGCGAAACTTGATCAGGAGGGATGGGGGAGCATCGAGATATAATGGTCCTTACGTCATTTATAAGAATATATATATGAAGGTTGTACATAGTACTAAGTTCTTTCATACATACCTATCATTTGCCAAGTGAATTCTAATTTTGCCTTTCGATGCATCGAGTGACAATAGTGTCGTTTCGACCAATCAATTCAACTGTACGGAAGAGATTTATTTATGTATTATTACACGTGAAAATGAAAAACGTCGGTTATCACAATTTGTTTTCTATTTTGATCTGCGTCCGTGCTACTCGTGAAGAATGACATGTACGATGTATTATGTGATGTTATACACAGGTCGTTTACACTTTCCTGCGGGTCTATTCTGTAACTCTTAACGACAGTTTCATTATCGTTACACTTGCGTTGCGCAGATATTATGTATAGTAAAAAAGCTGCGCGACGACAATATAACGATAACGAAACTGTCGTTACAGAATAGGCCCACTGTTCTTCTAATAGATATACAAGTAAATTTTTGGGATAAGTAATTGCTAGTTGCGTAAGGCTTTACAGATAAGTAAACGATTAACTTTAATGCTGCGAAAGGAAATAAAAAAAAAAACTTAACTACCGGTTTACGAACCGCGATTTTCCTTTTTAATAAAAATAGACACATAAATTGTATGATTAGAAATCATTGTCACAATAAATCTTAAACATATATAAAAAAAAACATAAATAAACGTCAATTAATTTTTCCACCTTGTGAAGTCAAGATATTGCGTTTGCCTCCATTAATGCTCGACACAGCAAAAAAACACACACAAAAAAAAACAAAGGAAATGGATAAAGCCGGCGAAGGAATAGTACTCGTTCGCTCGCTCATCAAAATCATGTATTGTCGTGTTAACTAAATGTACAACTTTGTTACGGTACAAAACAGTACGGTGGTGCTACAAGTACTGTATAATGTATAACGTATCAAACTTGACTTGTTAAAGTATGGTGTTACTCTTTCGTATATAGCACAGCAATCTCTATTTCATCTCTATTCCGAGAAATAGCAAATAAATTATAGGAAGGAACGCTTCTATTTACGAACATTATGTACACGGTCTTAAAATACAGCAGTAAAAGTAGGTAATCGTTGAAACCATTAGTGCGCGACGTCACTATACATATATAATATACGCATACGTCCACTCTTCGTAACTTGTAACAGACTTTTTATATATTCAGTTGCCTCTCTCTTTCTCTCTCTCTCTTTATATATATATTTTTCAGTTTATTATACAAAAAAATATTTTATCTCCCCTTTATCACGAAGCGTGACATCATTAATATAACCGTCTGTAAAAGCTCTCTGATAGCGAATTCGGCCGCTTGCACCAGTGCACACCGAGTGCGCACTAAGGCTTATTCTTATAGCGAATTCGGGCGCTTGCACTAGTGCACACTGAGCGCGCACTAAGGCTTGTTTATAATCTATCTATTCTTATATTTAAAGTCGCTTGAGTACACATTAAAAAACTTTTTAGCCAATAAAACAATCTGTAATATCTATATGGATGCTGTATAAATCATTTTATAGACTAAGAAGTATTAGATGATCTGTAAATATAACAATTGATTAAGAACAAGCCTTAGTGCGCACTCAGTGTGCACTAGTGCAAGTGCCCGAATTCGCTATTAGGCAATTCTTATTTACAGATCATCTTAAATATCTCTTGAAATACTTCTTAGCCAGTAAAATGATCTGTAAGCATCTATACGATTGTTTTATTCATCATTAAGTTTTTGAACGTGTATTTAAGCGACTTAAAATATAAGAACAGATTATAAACAAGTTTTAGTGCGCACTCAGTGTGCCCTAGTGCAAGCGCCCGAATTCGCTACAAGGTATATAATATTCTTTTTTTTTTTTTTTAATTTCAATCAATATTGCCTCGCAATTCACTCAATAGGTATCAAGTCTATTGCGAATAGTCAGAGCTAGTTCTATGCACATTTCGTTCTTTAACACTAAGGATCGATTGACTCTTGGAATAAATAGTACGTATTACGCTCGTATTACGTATCGGATAAACGCAACAGGTCCAATCTCGGTATGATGGTATAAAAAACAAGAGCGTTATATTTACAACCGTTTTCAGCAGTTGGGCGTGCGGATGCTCGGTTTGTCCAAGTGCTCCGGAACGACGAACACGACGATGATCGATGAGGGAGGATAATTGACTCATTTACGTACCCACGTGTTCTTCGGCGGTGGCGTATTGCTCTTACCCAGCGCCGGGAAATGGTTCTCGAGCGTGTGACTGGACATATGCGTTCTAAAATCCAGACCGTTCTTGAGAACCTGACCGCACGTGGCGCACATCTCTAGTCCTTTCGCCTTGCCGCCCGCCTCCCTCTTGTGCACTTTGAATAGCTCTTGTTGCTTCACGATGTCCGGCAACAGTACCAGGAGTTCGGGGAACACGCTTTCGAAGGCGCTGGCGCCCATAACTTCGCGACAGTGCGTGTAATACTCCTGGGCGTCGCAGGTGCCACCGCGAAAGAGGCCGCTCACGTAACGGAATTCCTCGATCTTGTCCTGCTCCACGAGGACCGCGTTGAGCTTCGCCACCAGACAAGTGTTCCGTTTTTGAAAATCGGGCGGTGACACGTAGTCGTGAGCTTCATGCTTGCTGCTGTTGTCCGGTAGGATGGAATAACTCTCGCCGGAGCTGTTTGTGAACGTCAAGCCGTTGCCACCGTGCAGCCCGTCGAGGCTGTTGTACTTGATGGAGAAACCGGGCGGCGGTAAGGTCGGCGAAGCAAAACCGGGTGGCGGATTCGTGAAGCCTGGCGGTCTGCTACTCGTGCTACCCAAAGCGGGAAAGTCCTCCGTCCGATGGATATTATTGTTGGTAGTGTTCAGGCTATCTATCTTCAGCTCGCTGCGCTTCCTCTGCTTCTCCCCGTTCGAAGAACCATTGCCTCCGCTTCCGGATTCCGTATTGATAACGGTCGCGATTCCCGAACTTCCGTTCGCGTTGTTCTTGTTCTTTCTCTTATCCTTCTTGCTCGCGTGTTCCGACTCCCTCGAATTCTTGGACGTGCTATTATCGGCACTCGCATTGTTGGTAACCTGCGTGGCTCGCGAATTCTCCTTAGAAGCAACACGAGAGTTGTCCGAGTTACCGGTATGCGACAATTCGATGTCTTTCTTCGTTATAACAGTATTTATATTCGATTTGGAGCCGCTGGACTCGTTACCACTCGAACTATTACCGCTCGAAGCCTGCTTCGCTTTTTTCTTCTTCGTCTTACCCTTCGTCTGATCCATCGTTGTTTTGGTGTTGTTGCTA
Source organism: Temnothorax unifasciatus (assembly GCA_030770225.1). Lineage (NCBI taxonomy): Eukaryota > Metazoa > Arthropoda > Insecta > Hymenoptera > Formicidae > Temnothorax > Temnothorax unifasciatus. Next base: position 46,823 of record JASTWK010000637.1, read on the forward strand.
ATACTGGAACTCTGGACGTTATTCTGCTGCGAGTTCTGTCCCCACGACGGTACTACCGTAATTACCGATTGCTTTTTCGACTTTGACGACTTGGACAGACTCGGAAAGTCTTCGCCGGATCGAATGGGCGGCGCCGATGGTATCGAGGGCGGCGGCGCGACTTTCTTAGACTTGGGCGTGTTTGCCGATGCTGATTTCGAGCAGGTCCATTGCAAGACTTCCTTCCATTGAGTCGAACTGGCAGTACTGGTAGACGGTTCGGAGCTGCCCAACGCAGGAAAATCGGAATCTATCGACAACTGTGCGGGACGTATCCTGATGTTAGGCCCGGATACTCTGGTGGTGACGGTGCCGTTGGGTTCGTGGTTCACTTGAATGGAGACGTTCGAAGACGTCGAACCTTTCTGACACTGCGACAAGCCGCTGGATCCTGTGCTATTGCTACTGCTGGAAACGCTAAAGTTCACAGTTTTCGAGATACTGGGCCCGGACGAATCCGGACCTAACGCCGGAAAGTTTTCATCCGTTACCGCGAGCGGTTGATTTCTCACGGTGCTGCGAATCGTTACGTTGCCTCTGCTTTTGGGTTGAGCTAAAGTGGGAACGATAGAAGCGGCACTACCACCTAACGTGGGAAATTCGTCTGTGCTTTGAACATCGACGGACGGCTGCCTCATAAAGGTAGGCTCGTTGTTGGATACGAATGAATTGGAACCGCTAGGTACCGAGCTTTGTTGATAATCTCGGGAACTGTAATCCCTGGAACTGTAATCCCTGGAACTGTAATCCCTGGAACTGTAATCCCTGGAACTGTAATCTCTGCCGTTGTAATCCCTCGCGCTTCTCGACGTGGACGCGCCCAGCATACCTCTCCTGTTCATCCGATTCTCGCCGCGCGGTGCCAAGGTGAACTCCAGCTCTAACGTTCTCGCCTGTTTGGCGGCGGCTTTACTCAACTGCTTACCATGCACGCTGGCTTTGTGTGCTTTGAGATCTATGTCGGTCCGAAAAACACTCGTAAACTTTTCCTCCGCGCACACCCCCTCCTCGCATAGGTAATGTTCCTGCCGGAAGTGGTCTCTGAGATAGTCGTAGGAGCTGTAATACTGATGCAGACCGTCCGCGTCGCAGAAATGACAGTACAGATGGTCGCGTCTCAGATGCCGGTACAGCTCGTCGTTGTCCATGTACCGCTGATCGCAAAACTCGCAGAGAGGATGACCTTTGTGACTCCTATCATCGACATCGCCTTTCCTCCGATGCGTGGCTAGATTTGCTCTCGTGTAACAACGTCTTTCATTCGAAAATATCTGTTCAGAAGCAAATGATGAATTAGTAGATACGAGACACATCGCGATTGTTCGTGTACCATTTGTCAATTAAAAAAATTGCGCGTTTAAACGTAATCCTACCTTCAAGTTCTCCACACATAGGTCGCAATAATGCAGCTCGTGTCGTTGTCGCATATGCTCTTTTAAACTGTTGAAACTGCTAAAGACCATCTTCTCCTTACATATCGAGCAGGTGTTGGCTAACAATTCAGTGAATTTCTCTTGAATATCGAGGCTGTTGAAGTAGATATCGTATCGGGTGTCCAGCAGGTTCGTTCCAGTCAAACTGTGGAAGGGCTTGATCTCCCGCGTGAATACAACTTTCGGCAGATCCTGACGGCAAATGGGACATTCGTTCTGACGACAGAGCACTCTCATCCGAGTGCTGCACTCGTAACATACGGGATGCTCGCACATGCCGATGCTGTAGATGTCGACATTCTTGTAGCACACCACGCAGGTATTATTATTAAAGCTATCGTTGTGTCCAGACATCCTCGCGGCAGGAATTAAGATCTCCGGTCTCACTTTCGCAACTAAATATGTCTCACTGGTTCAAATTCTTGCTCGACGTCGAACAAGGACCTTTTCTACGACAATATAAACGGCTGGTTCTCACTGACAGGTCTCTCTGCGGCACACAGACTCCTAAAACAGAACACAGTGGTGAGGACAGTTCGGTTGTAAGAGAAAGAGATAAAGGGAGAAAAAGAGAGGTCGCGCGTGGACAATCTCGCGTAATCGCGATTCGTCCGTACGTCGTTCAGACGTGGTGACACACGTATCGTCCCGCGATCGACGTCACGCGACGCAATCCTCGAAAATATCCGGCCGTACCAAACTGGCCGGGAGTCCTCCGTCGGGATTCGTCGGACTGGCTGGACGCGATTCCTCCGAAAATAGATAACGGCCGCGGAAATTGGCAGTGGTTTCAGCAGATGGCAGAATGTCGCGGAGCGACCGAGGTTATTGCGATCCCTCAACCCCGACGAGAGATCTCGGTCTCTTCTCGCGACCAACGATCGGTCGGGCGTTTTACTCTCGCAAACGGCAATCGCGCGAAACGGGAACGTCGGGAACCTCGTGCGCAAAGACGATCACGCGAGAGAAAGGGAGAAAGAGGCACGGAATGTGCGAGGGAGACGGAGACAGATGGACTCGGCCGACCACGGTCGAGGAAGGGCCCGAACGATCCTACCTGCTCCGGCTTCTAGCTCTCCGTATACCGTATCTGCGGCGCGTACGTACGTGTCGTGCCGCGTGCGCCGACGGCGTAAAGCGCGAAGGCCGACGGGGATTACCTCGCGCGAATCCGGAAACGGTGCGTTACGTCGGTTACGTCTCGCCTCGATATACAGCGCATTCGTATATTCTCGTATCGCGCGGCGGCGACGCTGAACGACGGCGATACGTACCGATCGGCGATATCGGAGCCGGGGGATTCGTCGAAGTCCGTATAGTCCGATCTGATGTTCCTGATTACGAGAGCGCGGGAACGCACTCCCGGCCACGACGGCCGCGTCGATCAACCGCCCGAATTCCGGTTAGAGAAAGAAAAGAAAACTGAAAAAACGGAACGGATCAGCGCGCACGCGGCGCGCGTTCTGACGCGTGGCGGCAACGTGGAGTCGCTTTACCAACAGCCGCGGGTAATCATTATTGTAATTTACCACGAGATGAAACGCGTTGAACGACGGGATCTGTTGATCGACGGTTCCGAATGCGGATCGACTTTTCTTCGAAAGAGCAGAGAAAACTTCCGTATAATAAACCCCGGATCAACGCGGCGTTGCAGAACGAATGTTTCGTTCTGGCAAAACATTGCGGCTTATTGTTAATGTCATTGGGCTTTTTTTAAGGGGAATAAATAGAACGTGCAAAAACGCACGATAATTTTAAGCAGAGAGGAATGGAGAGACGACACTTTACGGCCTTTTAGGTGATCCGCGAACGCGATACTCGGCTCGTGCGTCCACTCCGCACTCGTGTACAATTTTCAACTTCGCGCACTTGTTACACAAATTTAACTATTATATTTTATATATGTCCAAGCATAATTTTAATTCGTGAAATTAAAATTATGTCGGGACATAAAAATAATTTTGAATTTTTATTATGTCCCGACATAATTTGTAATTCATCCAATTTTTATTATGTTTGACATAATTTAAAATCATTAGTAAGAATCGCCATTTTTTCTAAAAACAATTATTTTTTGAAACTTTTATATTGTGTAGAATATTATTTATGCTATCAAAAAGTAAAACGGCGTTCCATAGAATGCCACAATGCTGAGTCCGCAGAAGAAACCGCCGACGACGAGGCTGCCAACGGCAGCGGCATAGCAAGAAGAAATCCGTCGACGGAGACATCCGCTTCCACATCAGTCGAGACTAATCAAAATCTACAAGAACTGATGTAAACAGACATCCGTCGGCGCTTTAAAAACCAAATTGCAGTTCTTGTTATAGATTTTTATTTATAGAGACAGTAGTCTCTACTGATGCGGCAGCGGATGTCTCCGTCGACGGATGTCTTCTTGCTATGCCGCTGCCGCTGGCAGCCTCGTCGGCGGTTTCTTCTGCAGACTCAGCATTGGCATTCTAATGGAACGCCGTTTTACTTTTTAATAACATAAATAATATTCTACACAATATAAAAGTTTCGGTTTAACGTCTCTTCCGAAAGACGGAGCCCAGTTTGCTCCTCACAAGAGCCTTAATCTTGCACGGAGGGGGCGCAGCTTTCGGAAAAACATTCCATGGCTCTAGTGGACTCGAACCTGGTTCCTCAGATTACGAGTCTGGCGCTCTACCACTAGACCACACTGCCGCCCTACATAGGATCGATTACTTTTTCAACTTTATTTTACATTGTATATCATAACACTGCTGCTCATTTTATAGATTCTATTTTTCTTATTTGTATGTTTTTAAATAAATAATCGATTGCAGATACAGTTGAAAAGTAGTTGCAAAAGTGTATATAAAATAATATATAATAAATAATGTATATTAAAAAATTTTGTATAAAGTTTTTGAGAAGATCAAATTTGGAAATTAAAAGATTAATAATACATTTTCTTAATTCTTTTCTTAATTTGATGAGTTTCTTTCAGCAATTACTATAAATAAAAATATATTTTATTCAAGGGAATAAAAGAGATCATTTTGATATTTTGATATATTGTTTGTTACAGGTTGTGTAATATAAGCTTCATTGACGATTGTATGTACTATTGAAGTAGGTAAATCGGATGGATCAGATGCAATGTAATGAGCTGCAATGGAAAGCTACGAGGAACAAAACAAGAATTTTCATTCGATAAAGTACTTTATTTGCTCCCGTAAGAATAACGGCGTGCGAGGAAAAGACTCGATGCTTGATCCTCGATCAGATTCCCACCCCCGAGCCTTTTGCATGTGTTATTCTCATCTCGCTCACTACAATTACTGTCTCGCTCGCTCTTATACCTTCTCGCTCGCTCACATAACGAAAAATCAATAACTTTGCGTTACCGACATTAGCACGAAACGCAACTTAAAATCGTGCACGTATGTGTTACCCCGTGGCCTAAACGTGGACATTGGCTACGTAGTTCATGTGCACGTTTTACATCGTTCCCAGAGGGCGTATCGCGTTCGCGGATCACCTAAAACCAGGCCGTGTCGTCTCTCATTCTCCTCTCTGGGAGCGCCAAGTGGATCGCACCCTAGATCTGTTAAAAAAATCTGGGAAAAAATTTAAGCAGAATCAGAAGTTTTACCATGTCCTTGTCATCCCAGATAGCACAGCTGATCGTTATGAATTCGAAAAGATTTCACCTTTTCAAATTCTTTAAGAATACCCGTAATTTGTCCGAAATAAACTCAAAAAGAATTCCTCCTTGATATGTCAAAAAGAATTTCATAGAAGTATAACTTTTGACTTCTTATTGAATTAGTCTAAATGGTCTTAAAAGGAGTTCTTTTTCTATTCGTAATAGGTTCGAAAATAATTCACTTTTAGTAATAAATACGCATGCGCAGTCTTATAATGCTTATCTCGAGTCGTCTCGAGGCAGCATTGCAGCTGATTGCAGCGTTTTCTTTGTCCATGGTCTTCCTGGCGGCCTTCTCGCTATTTCCCATTTCTACGCACTTCTGCGTCGGGAAATATATTTACGCTTTGACGTAATACGTTAGTTGGCCGTAATTGACAACGTACTTGGCAGCTTTAATAATTTTTTTCGTCGAGAAGAAAATAGAGATTTTTAGAGGTAAAAAACATTTCATTAATTTATTGCAATTACTTGAAAACCTCATCATCACGTTGTGATATGGTTATTAAATCTACATTTGATTTCGATTTTTACTAGGTTAATTTTTACTCGAGATCGCACATTTTATGAACGATCCAACTTAACCTAACCTATTGTTGACTAACTGATTGTGAAACCTCAAAGAATTCGAGCTGACTCGTTACGCCTATACGTTGCCAAAAAGGTAAGTGATCTATTTTGCGTTATCTAAATCTTTGATTTCCTTGTGTGCTGGTTAAATCTTTTCGTTTAGATATATTTGTAATCCTCAAAGCTGTAGTAGTATTTCAAGTTTACCATCATTTTTTTAAAGTTATTGTTAATGTAAAATTATGTATATGGTTAACATTGCTTTGACAATCACTTATATAAAAACCGAATAAACTTGTGAAATAATCTTGTAATGTATATAGCTAACCTTAAAAGACAACTGTAGAGACTATTGAACTACAACAACTTTGAGAATGGTTATAAATATAGTCTGATTAAGTAAAATCACTTTTGATATTGTGATTTGATAGAGGTCCATACGCATCAAATTGGGATGTTGTTGAATATGCCGGGTTGGTACTTTGTGGAAGGGAATCGAAGGATTCGAGCTGAAGGGAAGATAATTTACAGAAAGGTGATGATTCTGGTTTTATAAGTTTGATACTTTACTCGTGCAAAATCTGGAAATATATACACACGTTGGGGTACTCAGAAGCGTTAGAAGGTAGGATAATTATTCAATCATTGTACTTAAAATCAGTCATGCTTAAATTAAGAATATCGTTTATCTATTTACTTGTGAAACTAACTCTGTGATACTCTAATATCTAGAAAGAATTGCTGCTTGATTCTACGTTGTCTACGAACAGTTACATTTCTGAAATACTTATTAAAATGCAAATGGTCGATATAATCTTACCAATTGGTGTAATTAGTAAATATGCTCAACTGGTGAAACCTTTTACGTGCCTGAATTCATCTACTGACAAAAACACGGTATCTATCCGTTATAAAAACATGGCAACCATTAGTTGGCATAACCAACTTGAATAATGAATCGTTGCCATTGATACATCTGGAATTCAAAGATTTTCGTCTCATGATGCCGACTGATACGAATAAATTACAAGACGATTTATTGATACTTCAGGTTGTAAACCATTTTGCTCCTGTATAATTTCCTTATTATAAAGATTTAATATTTAAACTTATTTATTTTGGTATTATATCATATATTATATAGTTGGACGGACTTCGTATTACGCCGGATGCAGAAAATCCAGTTTGTAGAGTTTCATTGCGAACCGACATTTATCAACTGGCTGCTCGAGCAAATATATTAAACGTACCAGGTTCGGCTGTAGAGGATCGACAATATCAAATTAGTGTTAAAGGAGTGTGTGCATATACCACTACTTGGAAGAATTTATCAGCTAAGCATTAATAAGGTTTACCATCAAAACTGTATTGTTTTTTCCATAATTTTTAAGGAAATATTTTATACATTGTCTAAACTGTAAAACTTAAAAGAAAATTTTTGAAACACCCAGATTTGATACAAGCGTCATTGTTTTCAGAGGATGTCTTAATCGTACTTATATACAATGAACGAGAATCCAGCATTAGAGTGGAATAAGCTCGGGAATGATAGTAGTCTAGATCCATACTTTTCAACATCTACAGTATTAACGAAGTAATACAATTAATATAATTTAAACGCGTAAAAATTTATATGATAATTATAGTATTTTAATTTTAATATTTAATCCTAGATTTGATCTTTGCTTAATTATTGCCAAAGCTGTCACATTTAAAGGAGACACAATTGTCTGTGGAAGCGCCGTTGAAGTAAATTGCATTACAGACATAGAATTGACAATAAATTTAGATCAAATTAAATTAATATCAACGCTCAATAATGAATTTATGACATTATTGTCCGGAAATTTCGTGAAACTGGACGATAAAAATAGTTCTAATAATATAGTTCAAAGATTTCCTTCAGGAGCTCAAAGCTATTAGCTGGCTGAAACAGACGTCAGACAATTCAGATATCAACTTCACAAAAGATAGTGGTGTCGATTTTGAAATGTCCAGCATGCATTCCACAATAATTGTAAGTTATCATATAACAGCGTTTCATGATTTAATTCAGAATTTATATTAAAAGTAATGATTTTGTTGCAGGGAAGGCCCATGGTTGAAACTATGATACTTCCACCGTTTGAATTTTTAATAAATTGCGGAAAGATAACATTTATCCTATACGAAGTCCAGAATACATTCCTTGATTTAGAAGATAACATAGTGAGCAATAGTTACATTGAGATTAATTTATTCAATTGCAGTACTTTAATATTATTAATAAAATATGAATATTATTTTTAGGATATACACAAAACTGACTGCGAAGACGATAATGATAATGTAAAACAGCCATTACTTTACCTAATGATCAATCAGCCAAACATTTACTTCTCTCAACATTTATCTAAAAAGATACAAGTACGTATTATACCATTTTACTTACAAAAAATTAATACGTTATTTAATATTAATGTGGCATATTATCAAATATTTTATTTTAATTAATATTGTTGCGGAATTTATAGATATCTTGTTTCGATATAACAACAATGCTCGGCGATGCACAAAATCTAAACGCAATACCGAGCGAGTTTTCTATGATGAAAACAAAGCATGGAGATCCACATCCAGAAGGGTCCCACCTTCTTTTGCGACAATAAAATCTGAAATGATTCTAGGCAAAAATCGCCAGTTTTTCATTGAAATGGAACGATCGACGAAAGTACATCTCTCTTTATCCCGGCTCAATCAACTTTATAACATACGGAATAAGGTAACTCAACAGAGAGAATGTACAATTTCCTATATATTTTCAACAGTTCTACATTATATCAATGTTCTAGGCATTATGTTTTATTGATGACGACGTGCAAGTACCTCAGAGAAGAATGAAACTACGGATATAAATTCACAAAATTTAGCAGTGTTGACGAAATGGAGGAAATTCAGTGTACCTGATTTACATTTAAATACAAGACAGATTGTATCATCCTTGAAAACTGACACCGGAGCAGAAATTATCACCAGTTTAGCATCGTTAAACGGAAACCTATCGACACTTCTGAAACCAGATAGAATATATTCAAATCTGTCTATATATTCTTTCATTGTATCTGCTATCTTAAATGGGAATATCAAAAAGTGCTATTAAATCCATGGTGTTGCAACGTAACGACTTGTTTACTTTGGGAGTCTTCGTACAGTAACGAGATCATTCCACAAATACAAATACAGGCAGACAGTGAAAGTCTGTATCTCGATTTCGAACCGGATCAGATAAAAATTATGAAAATGGTTATGTATACCAATTTAGTAATATAATCATTAATCGATCGATATACCTGAGTCATGGATACATCTATTTTATATTTTCCTATATTTATATTCCTAATTTCAGTGTTTATAATCCTAATATTCTGTCTGTAACATTGGATAAGAAAGAATCCTTCATAATCTGTCCGAAAACAGTTTCTGCATCAGAAAGAACATAAAATGGATTAGTACATTTTATGTTCTTTCTGATGTAGAAACTGTTTTTGGACAGATTATGAAGGATTCTTTCTTATCCGATGTTACAGACAGAATATTAGGATTATAAACACTGAAATTAGGAATTCCTTCTTTCAGATACAAATGAATTATTTTTCTATTCTATGAGAAATCGCAATGCATTCGAAATAGCGCTTAGATAGAGCTCTATTAGAATACTATCTAAACATAATTTCGAATTTATTACGAATTCTTATGGAGTAGAAAAGTGATTTTTTTTGTATCTGAAGAAGAACTCAGAATTGGTGACATAGAAAAGAATTTCTTCTGAACTCTTAAGAGTTGTTTTGGGACAGAAATGATATACGGGAAAAGAATACATTTTAAAAATCGGGGATTTAAAAAGAATTCCTTTTCAATTCTCCGTGCTATCTGGGATTGCAGATGCTGAAGTAAAAGCTAAGCAAGATACAAAAAAAAAATATCTAACCAATTAATTTTGCCGAAACTTCTTCCATTATATAACAGGAACCGCCAGTGCGTTAAAGTTGTACATATAATGTAATTAATTTTCGCCGCTTTTTTCTTTTATTAAGTTTGGTTCTGGGGCATTGGGCATTAAATCCACATGATTGTACGGAGTTATCTCTATATGGGGAATCCTCTTCCCAGGAGGGAGATTTTTTATTAATAAAAAATATAAAATACAGCCAGTTATAGGAACAGTAGGCCTCTATTTGGCATATTTATTATCAGGAGAATCATTATCGCGGTAGCAGCGGTGCCATCTGCGCGGAGATCTACGCGATACATAAACGCGAAATTGTGATTGCATCATAATTGATCATAACACATCTTATATCCGGTTCCATGTCGATTAGCCGCTAACCCCGATGAACTCCGATTTCTTTCCTTGTCGTTATACAAGTCGTTGCGAAATTTATCGTCCTTTTTCAGTTAGAGATTCTCTGAACGTTCTCCAATGTCGAGGCATCTCGATCGTAACTTTTGAACTACACGATAAAAAAAAAAGAGAAAAAAAATCCACATTCTTTATCGAGCATCAAGCGGATTTCACACGTAATCTCATAATCTTGCCTCGAGGATATTTAAATATTAAAAACTTGACGTTCGTGACATCTCATCGAAGATCGAGCCTCGACACGCTTGATAATAGGCGCAAACGAGATCAGCGAAAGAAAAGGAGAAAGAATTAAATTCTAGTATAAGTCGCGCGAGAACACGGCGAGGAATGTCGCGATTTCCTGCCGGCAGTTCCCCGGGTGTCCACCCGTGTCGCAACACCGGAAGATTGCGCAAGGATTCGAACTACTTTTGCGCGCACGCGCGCGCACACACGGACGCTCGATCCAGATCGAGAGATCCTTGCGGCGCGAGATCGGCGATTGTCGCGGCTTTACATATGCTTTAATTAAACGTGCGGTGACGTAAACAATCCCGTCGAGCGCGCGCGCACGCGCCGAGTCCTTTAATACCCGATCCGAGAAAATGCGCAAACAATTATTTATTGATTCAAGGTAGTCCTCTTTCGGTTTTTACTCGCGCCGCGAACCGCGTTGACCGCGCTTAGTTCCCCCTTCCCCCTTCTCACTCTCTCTCTCTCTCTCTCTGATTCTTTTTCTGCGTTTATTAACGAACGTGTCTCTCGTATGACGACACATGTGCTCGGCGGGGCACGAGATAGCGAAGAGCGACTAGACAGTGACGTAAAGAGGTGAGCGCGCACCTGCGGCGCTTAACCTATCGATCTTTGCTATTTGCGACCGCGCGATTTACGGCGCGATCGATAACGATCGATTGTACGCAACTTGCACGTATGTACGTCAGTCTACGTTCGTCGCAGCTAACATGCAGATACGTCGATTAATCTCAATAATAAAATCTCTCTTTCTCTCGAGCTCTTTTTAATTTTTACGTTGAAAAATGGGATCATTCAAAAAAATCACTCATCTCCATTAAATGTTTCGTCAATCTCTAGCAAGCCGATGTCTATTTCATACTTTGTGATCTTTTATCAGTTAGAAATATTTTCAGTTATTATATTTTTATTTTTAGAGAAAATAAGTTTCTCTTGACTCGCTTTAATAATTGATAGGCCATCTTATTTCTCTCTCCTCCGATTATTTTATCAAGTTGAGTTCGTATCTTAATTTATGATCGATCTGATTTGATTGATAAATCTCACGTGATATGCGTGATAATTATATACAGTCATCTGCTTTCCGTGATAAAGGAACGGTCGTCGCGCTCTTATATAAAACTATCATCTTTCTAAATGTAATCCATGACAACAGCGTATAATTTGTCTATTGCACAAAAAAAGCTCGTCAATAATACCGTGGAAATTTCAACCAGTGTTTCTCTTTGCCGCGAGTTAAACCAGAAGAACAAGAAACCGCAAAAAGAGCCGCCGTAACCGCGGCAAGGTACTTTTGTACGCTCATTCAGGTAATCTCGGGAATTATAGCCCGGCCTTATTCGGCCGCGAGTGACAGTCGTGAAGTCGTTAACGCGCCTAAGGTCGCGCGCGCGCGCGCGCGCGCGCGTATCCCGACCTCGCGCGCGGAAAGAGGCAGTTTGTCGTCGGGAGGCGCGATTATCGCTTCGAGGTGGTTTCCGCGCCGCGGAAACGATGTCTCCGCGCGCGTCCACCGTGTCCTCGTTGACGTTCTCGGCGCAACGTTCGAAAGAAAACGTCGCGCGGCGCGCGACGCGACGGTACGCGGCTACGCGCCGCGATCCCGCATCCCGCGGCAGTAGATCCGACGCTTTCCGTCCGGGCGGACTTTGACGCCGCCGCGCGCCGTGTCCGTCGCGAGGTGCAGAAGCGGGCGCATGCGCGCGATCTCCCGCATCTCCCGTCTACGCGTCCCGTTTGCGCGCGAGGGAGCGGGCGGAAGTGGCGATCCCGCGATCCCGCTCGCGAAGGAAGCAGGAGCGGAAGGATCGTGTGCCGGGACTGCCGGGCACTCCGGGGCGACCGGGGCAGCCGGGAGGGAATCGTCAGTATGGCGAGCGCGCGCGCGCGTCCCCGACACAAATGCATAACAGGTGTCCAAGTGTCACTTGCGCCGGGCGCCGCGGCTGACTGAGAACAGTGAGAACGGTGCGCGTGCCGCGTGGCAGGACGGGCGGACGGACGGACAACGGGGGCGCCGCGATCGCCGTCGCCGATCGGGCCCAATCAGGTTAGACCGCTTCCTCTCTTTCTTCTCTCTTTCCCTGATCTCTCTCGTTTTCTCGTCGGCGCACATCGGCGCAACGTGATGGAGCCGATGCCGCGATGGAGCCGTTCGGAATGTTCGGAGCAATCGGAGTGACAAGCCTACCGTGCCGGCGATATTAGGGCGAGCGAGAGAGTATACAAGGTGTCAGGATTGTCAGGAAGTACCGAATGTTCTTTTCAGAAGGTACTTCGGATCAAGGCGTATTCAAAATGAAACTTTTACGTTTTTGGTTAGAGTAATATACTTGGGCGTAAGACATTTCATAAATTATTTATCTTCTGATAGGAGAATCAAGCAGTCAGCGATTAAATAGATTCAGATTGATTGCGACACATATCGAGTTAATTATTCGGCATTTTCTATATAGAGTTGTCCTGGCGCTGCGGCGCGGCGCGACAACTATTCTAATAGCTGTACTTAATCCTCTTAACATGAGCGAGATTGCGACAATAGAAACGCGCAGCTGCGTTCATTGCGTACTCGTTTTCTCAATGATTTTTTAAATAACGAGCTGCCTTCTGTTCTTTGTACGTGAATACGCTTTTCGTACGTGGGCGTCGCTTTGTATCAGGAATTTGTATCTTGTTTTGTAAAAGCAACAAGAATCACCGGACAGTATCGCGAATCAGTCTGAAATAGATACTACAGTAATGTTACTAATAAGTGATCGATATTTAAAGCTACTTTTATTATGTACATAAAGCTTTGCATTGTTTTCTTGTTTTCAAATATCTACTACTAAAATAATCACTTTTTAAGTAAAAGGATATCGTTTATATCTCACTGTCAGCTTCAATTTCTTTTTAAAAACTTGTTTGTTTTTTTGCTGCTGAAAGATTTTTGAGAGGAAAATTTTTGAAAGGTATTCAAAAGTGGCAAGGCGCCGAACGAGATTAGCGATAAGCGTAGAAACGGAAGATCCAAATGTTCAGATTATTGCCCACAATCAGTTCATAGAATTTCGTACAATTATCAGCGATATAAGTAAACATAGCCGAAAACTAATCAATGTCTTATCAGTTAAAGAGAAACGAACTGGTTTTTTCTCGATTGGAATTTGCTTATTCCGAACTGAGAATATAACATATAAGACAATACAACAAGAAGAGAGAGAAAAAAACGTAACAATCTATTTATTTTTTCTTGCTCTTTTTATCTAAATTAACTTGTTTGTTCTCATCTTTGAAGATAATCTTGATGAAACATGAACGATTTCTATGTATATTTTTCATAGACTGACTCCTGATGAAGATTGATTCTAATGCTAGCGAATAAAGCTGTCTTTATAATTGAGGAAACTGAGATAGTATTGATTCTCGAAATATTTTTCGATCTAGATCTAAAACGTTCAGTATTATAGTCGTTACGTCGCATTTCTAATTTCGGTGCGGTCGGATATTACGTATTTACTGGGAAGCGTTACAAAATTTTCTAGATGAATCGCGAGTCGATTCGTATTTATAACTCGACTATTTCAGGCGTTTTAATTTTAACTTGTTTAGATCGCGTCTTCTCTGTTGCTGTCTGTTTATACGTCGAGAGAGAGAGAGAGAGAGAGAGAGAGAGGGGGAGGGGGGGGGGGAGAGAGAGAGCGAGAGCGAGAGAGAGAGAGAGAGAGAGAGAGAGAGAGAGAGAGAGAGAGAGAGAGAGAGAGAGAGAGAGAGAGAGAGAGAGAGAGAGAGGGGGAGGGGGGGGGGGAGAAAGAGAGACAGAAAAAAGGAGGTTTATTTGTATAAACGTTGCAATCGTTGTTATCAAAAGCATGTTATCGATTACAAGAATCATTTTCTCGAAATTTAGGTGTTATCGCGACTTGTGTGCCTTTCCCAAATTCTATTCGTCCAATATTCGGATCGAATCTGATATCGATGCTCGTGCGCGATCGATCGATCGATATCTCGGACACGCGCGAAAACAGCCGAGGCGCGTTTAAATCACGTTTCGATCCGCTGCGTCTCATCACTCCCGCCAGTGGTGCTCGTTTTCTAATCTCGCCGAAAGCGATTGAAAGACGGCGAACCGCACAGATAGGGTGGAGACGCGGTCGTGCCGCGGGTAACGCGCGTGATATTTCCGAAATAGCTGTGGACGGCGGCCGCCACGCCGCGCCGCGCCGCGCCGGTGAGAGAGCGACGCGAAGTGAACGCACAACCCCCTGGCGTGTGACGTGTGGCGAGCGCGCCGGGTGTGCGTGTTCTCGCCTGACTTCAGGCGGAACGGCGCGCATCGGCAGGCGCGGTGACTCGCGGCGTCACGTCGACGGTTTCCGGTCCTAACAGTGTTCGAGACCTTCACATCGATCTACATCGCGGTCTTGACAGTTGACAGTTGATGGTGCAGCGGGGTAAGCGGCGGGGCCGATCCCGACCTTGACATGGAGGGCCACGACATCCAGGAACTGGTGGCCACCAAGGACAGCGTGATCGTCAGGGGCGGACATCCGCAGCTCTGCTCCTCTTCGAACGGTGGTGAGTACTTCTACTTCCACGAATGATCTACGTGACGAAGCGATCGATTTATTGACGAGTGATCTATGCGAATTGGCTGACGGCGATTTTTGCAGAAAATCCAAGACTTTTCGGATAGCGCATTTTATTTATCTCTGAACTTATCACCTAGAACTTATCATTTGAATTAAAAATTTTGCCTTGAAATTGATAACATTTACAGCGTATGTAATGACTGTAAGTTTTCTTATTAAATACTTGTAATGTTATTTTCTCTACGCGTTTAGTTGTCGAAACGAGACGAGAACCGGCCGCATTTTGCGTCCTGGGTACGCGCCCAAAATACAAACCTTTTCGATCAGTTTCAAAGCAAATACTCCCGCGAGTTTTGCGGCAACGATTTGGCAAACTCTCCGTATATCGCCTCGTTACATTGCCGCAAATAGCTCATTGCGAAGGACGATCGCGCCGAAGCGCGAGGGAAAAAAGGGGTCGGCATGCGCGCGCGCGCGCAAAAATCGGCCGAAGCCGAGGAGGAGCACGTGTTTATTACGCAATCGGTTGCAGACACGCACATTCTGTGCCGGCGACTGTGCACAAAAATTCACGCGGGATGAACAAGACGCGCTCGAGATAAGGTCGCGACGGCCATGCCGCCGCCGCAGATAACCCAGGGACCCCGGCTGCGCAGTACTAAAATGGCGACCGGTCTCGTAATCGATTGCGATGCATGAGTCGTCGGCACCTTAAAAAACAATCTTAATGATCTGTTGACACAAGTCTATGAAAAGTTAAATAAAATAATCGGAGAATCAGAATTTATGATTAATGATGAAGACTGTATCTCAAAATGACGGCTAGTCCAGCAATCGATTATAATGTTCGTATGTAAGCATTAATTGTCAGCATCTTAAAAAAAAAAATCTTAATGATCTGTTTACAATCTCGGAAATGTTGACGCTGAATGAAGCGAGTGAAGATTCAGAATTCATCATTAATAATGAAGATGTGTTTCAAAATAATGTTTGGATAATCGATTGCATCCGCGTAAATTGCTGCTATTTTAAAAAAAGAAAGATAATTAGTCGTTGATCAACACTAATAATGATGTGTAATTTAGTGATGATTATTATATTTCAAAATGGCAGTAGCTTTATTTAGAAACAAATCATGGATTATTTCTATCGAGAAATTTTCAAAACAGCAAGCGATGGTGCATCATTTTGTAATCAACATTGCGTTATATATATCCTGGAGAAATGACTTCAAGATGATTATTCATTCGTCAATAAGCATGACGAAAAATAAAAAAAAAAAACTCCGCAGAAGAGTCACCATTAAGTGTTATTTTATAATATCCTTGATATTATTTCCGGGATCAAATTCACGTGCGAGACTATTTGTCCGACCGATAAGTTTTTTGCATTATGTTATGATTAGATACCGATGATATTAATTCTTTGCGCGTAAATATTATTCATAAGTCGAGAAAGCGTAAGTACTCTTATTACGATTATCGTGTAAACATGTCTGGGAACCTTCGGTTTCAATTTTAATTTCCTGGGATCAAAATCTTTCCTTAAAAATAGCACATATTTTTTGCGGATTATACTATGAGAAATAATTATTTTTTAAAAATAACCTTTATCCGATTTTATCATCTTCTCTCTTTCGATGTGGATGTTTTATGGTGAGATAATTTTCGGGATTTTTGAGTAGAGCTCGCGCGCTCGATTGGAATACAAACTGCGTCGCAATAATATTTTATTTCGCTTTCAATTTGTGATAATTGCTTTATTGCACCGAGCCTCCCTCAATTGAGTAACGGTAATTCATCGACGGCGCATCTTGGCACGTGGCATCCGCGCGTGGTTATTTCCATGATTCGCGCGACGGGAGCGAGTAGCGAGTATCATGTACGAAGAAGCGTGTTTACGTGAGATAACGCCTAAAGAAATAGGGAAATATAAAGAAAACGCTCGTTGCTCGCGTTTCGCGAACTCATGTTTCTTTTTTCCACGTCCTCCTTTAATCATCCTCATCGCAGACGAACGGTATCTCGTGAACTATCCTTTTTTTCTCTTTCCATCATAATGGTTGACTCAACGTTTTCGTTCGCGAACGCTAATACCGGCAGAAATGAAGCGAAATCGAAATCGAAGCGAAGCTGCGCGCTAAACGAAGGCTAGAATGTATAGAAGACTTCCCTTTTCAAAGAAAAGAAGTATCACTTCACCTAGTTAGGTGAACTACCCTCGAGTACCCTCGGGCGCACTTATACGTTCAAGGACGAGGGCAATCCGGTGGTCACGGATTTCACTTGTCAGTGAATCGCGACACGTTTTGACTGCATGACAAATCGAAGGTTGCTTCCTCGACGTATCGACGGCTATAATAACGTTATAAGCAAATCGCGCCGCGAAGAGGTCAGCCGATAACCCGCAGCAAAGAGGAAAGAGCTCGAGTTTTACGACGGTCGCCGAGATCGACCAACCTCGTCGATTTGGCGTACTCTAATCACACCTATCTAACGGTAAACGAAAGAATCTGTTGATATTGCGCGAGTCAACATCGCGAGCGGAAATTTTTTCGTTTTTACCGTTATACATATTAATTGCATATCTACTAACGCGTTGAAGACACGTATAATGTGTATTTAGCATTTATTGATAACCGGTGTTATTAATGTGTCCCATTGGTTTGTACAGGATGTGTCTGAAGAAGTATTATCGACAAAGAGACGATTCTTTGTGAAGTAAATACAGAGTAAAATTTAAAACAAACAATTTAAAATTGTAGATTAAATTTTTTTTTTTACATACGAAGCATCGCGTTTTCGAGGGAAATTAGGTTGAAAATCGGTAAATTAATTACGATGTTTACAGTTTTTTAAATTTGTATATCTCGTTTCAAAGATGATTAAATGAAGTAACGAGTATGTTAGTAAAAAATTCCATTTATTTCTTGTCACATTGAATATATAGTTTCTGGTATTTTGCATCAAGATAAATCGAAATCTGTGTGGATCTTAATTATATATCTTTTGATTATGAATATACTTTACATATGAAACTATACGTATAATCTCATGCATAAATTTATAATAAAAAAAACACTTTCATAACTCATAGAAATATATGTCATATTTTTTTACGATATTAAAGATTGAGACTTTTAACGACTCTATATTCGTCCTTGTCGTAATCTTAGTATATTTGGATGTAGGAAATGAAAGTGTTTGTGCGCGATAAACATTCGACAGAAGTATAGGGTAGGCTGTTTTAATATGTTATCCTAATCAACTCGCTTGTTTATTTTAGAAAAAAAAAAAAATTTCAAGCTCGTAGAAATATCTCGTAAAATATTGATTTTTCATAGCTCTACTTTACATGCAGTATGGAAAATAAAATCGTGTAAAAAAGATTTATAATGGTTTTATTAAAAAATAAAACATCGGTAACATCTTATAAAATTATATTATTACGCATATTATTAAAAAAAATACTGCATATATCATATTTCTCTTTTGAAATTGAGAAATTTTTATTAGAAATATTTTTAGGGATACATTAAAATAATTCACCTTGTACATTTGTGTATATCCGTTTTATACACGTCGTACAATTATCTAACAAAGCAACTAAACAAAACCTAGCTGATAAAAGATATTAATTTTTTTAAATTAAGAAATATTAATTACTCTTCGTAGGTTCCCGCTCTCTATTGTTTTCAGAAGCTTCTTATTTTTCCTTCTCAACTTATTAGAGATAAGTCGGAGCCGATAAACGCGCGCTATCGCGTTGATGATTAGACCATTATCGCCAGATTACGAATGCTTCCCTCGAATGCGAAGTTTTGAACGTTCATCGTTGACTCGCGTCTTTAAATTGCCACAGATGTATAGAGAACGAATTCCAAAGGAAGATGATGTGGCGAATTATCTCTTAAAATATAAGCAATAAGTTTTTACGGATCTGTTTACCAAATGCGTTTACCACAAATACCAATGCTCCAAAAATACCAATATAACAATACTCATTGATTTCGAGTCGCGACACTAAAATAAGGGCGCATATCTTTTGCACGTCACAAAACTGTTTCGAAGATTTTCGAAATTATACAAATTATTGAATATTACGTGAATGATAATTTAAAATAGATATATAATCATATACGAATCTTTTTGTGTAATGTGTCAATTCAAGTTGCCGTTCCTAATTCTCAAGATAATAAATTTGATGGTACACTTAAAATGTAACTGCTTCAAGAGGCTATAATTGGAAGTTGTTTTGTTAATCCTAACTAAAAAGAATTACAAAATGTTCAATAATTTTTTTTTTATTGGACTGTACAATATGTTTTATAATTTGCTCTAATTATTGCCTATATAATATTTTTTAATGAAAAACACGTCGAAGAATTCTGAACCTTTTTATTCTCTAATATTTAACGAAAAAAGTAGATATTATTAAATAATATGCGCCCAATCAATATCGTTGTTTAGATGAACATATGTTCGATGTACTGTCATTCTCACGCACATTATGAGATGCGCGGCTCACGGATGTATGTCCATCAAGACCAGTGCTGATTGGGTGGATTTTGTTTATTTAATAATACCTCCCTTCGTTAAACATCAGAGAAAAAAATGGTTCAGGATTTTTCGACTTATTTTTTGTTAAGGAATAAATATAATTGGTAGGCGTGACACCTTGCGTACTTAATTGCTACTTTATAATTTTGATATAAATATGTTTTAAATTATGCCTCTCTCTATATATATATCCAAGAAATAAAATCCTTATGCAACAAAATAACGTCTTTTTTTAACACTGGACTTAAAGTATCTATTTTTTGTCTATGATAATTATATAATCTTGTTTAGTATCTGTTAAGTACAGTGTGTTAGCCATTATTAAATGTGACGTACATTACTCTTTTGTTCTCAGTAATTGTTTCTTGCTGCTCGTGATAAATTGCAAAGTGTAGCAGATCTGATACTAAAATAGACGACTTCATTGGAAAGGCTTATCTGTTTTCCTCCGTTTCGTAATAGTGCAGGATATATGTGCATACCGCTACGACTTCATAATCATTATAATTTTTTTTGTAATCTATTGGTCGGAATCAGCCATCTTTAATCACATAATCGATCGATGATGAATTTGCATGCGAGCACAGCACACACTCGACACGTGCTCGCGCCTCATTCTAACAAAAGCGCTTTAATGTCCTTCGCGCGTCGTTCAAAAAATAAATATGCAAAACGCTGTGACACTGCTAGAGTCACATGAAATCCTGGGTTATACACACACGGTATCTCGCAGTTATCGACAGATGTTTTAACAATAACCACCTTGATTATTTTGAGTCTATTTTCCTTCAGCAAAGATAACGAGGTGGCTCTTTATCTGCCGCGATATTTGTACTTTTATCACCGGATTTCCTGGTAAGAAATCCGAAATGAGAGTCGGATCCTTCCCTAAAAGAGGTAAAGGAATCTACTGAATCAGAGAAATGCAGAGAACTCTTCGCGCGGGAGAATTAAGAAATTGAATTATCGAGAACGTGCACTTATGTATACGTTAAAAATATTTCTCTTGGATACGTCACGTATTCAGCACATCGCATATGCGATAATAAAAAAGAAAAAGTACCGCGAAGGTTAAAGAGACCTATTGACCTCTTATGCAGCTTCCGAGAATACTCACGGATATTATGCAGTGTTACGTATAATGCTGACTATTATATCTAACCTGACGTTATTTTCGCCTAATAGGAAACGTATCGCGATTTGCGGTTTCGGACACGTTTGTCACGGGAACATGAGCACATGACGTCAGCTCATTTGGAAAAGTACGGCGAGGGATAATCCGTAGGACGTGACAAATTGCTTCGAAAGTTACGATTTACATGTATAATATAACGTTACTGCTAATTTTTCGCGATGTCGATCACAGTTTTAATCGACGCAACCTGAACCTTATAGTTGATGCGTGATGTTAGGATAGGTCGTCATTTCGATATATCATTGCAAGGACTTATCTTAGCTGGCTGAGGTGTATAACGCCTCGAATACGGATGAACGGGACTCATTGATATCATTTTTACAGTTATTGTTACCGCGACATATTTTTACAATTAAAACTTATGTAGTTATCGTATAAAAGATCGTAAAACGTATCCGTAATTATATTTAGCGAAGAAAACATATTAGCTCTGTTTGAAATGGTAACGTCTAAATGGGGCTTTATTCGGCTAATAAGTGTTCCGCGGATCGAGGAGGGAAAAGGAACATTAAGGGGAGGGATACGGAAGAGATTGATAAAACGATCTTTCGCTTCGGAGAAACACTTATAAAACTCGTAAAAACTGCCAAAGAGACATTGAGAAATGAAATATTGTTTTGTCGCAAAGGAGAAGCTGGTATGACAGGTGTGCAGTGGTAAAAAATCATGACGAGCACTTACTTCTTCGACCTGGTTGCAGCTAGCAGACGCCATTCTATCGTACACTGATTGCCATGTTTTTCTCGCATGATCATCATTTACATAATCTTGCAAACGAGCCGTCGTTGTATGAAGTTGATACGCGTCGTTGATGCTTTTTACAATGTTTGACATTACATATGATAATGTCTTGCACTACAAACACCAAAAACGCGCGTGTCCTTCTTCCGCACGAACTAACTATACATACTTCGATACTTTAGAGCTCTTTTTTCGGTAATTTGTAGTTGGATTTCGTAGTTACGTTCCGTTTGTTTTGAAAAAATTGATGGGTCGCATTGCTTTGTAAATGTAAAAATAAAGAAACGCGTTTTCCTTCAGTTCGAGTAAATTGGATTTATTTTTGTGCCCCCTCAAATTTTCAAATCAAATTGCTTTAAGTAATATTGTACAAGAGATTACGTAAGTATTCTTACGTAATAACAGAATTTCTAATATAATTGATATATAATTTTATAATATATTTTTATTTTCTTATTTGAACAATATGTCACAGTGCTTCAAGTTCTTAAAGAATGATTTTTATTCTAACAAATTTCTTGTTACAAATTCTTGTTAATATCTGTTTTATTAAAATAATGTTAAAAAAAACTTCAAAAATGATATTTGCTAAAAACAGATGGTATTGGTTGGCTAATGAAGTGTTTAGAAACTACATTTCTAATAAGGGTTAAAAATGGAGTTACATTTTACTAAGAACCATTTTACTGTCTCTAATTTTAAAGATAAATTTTTCTAGAGCAAAAAGTAGATTCTTTCCATGCGGATTCTTAAAGTGTTTGCTTGTATTATATTTACGCCGTTAATCCGACTTTATTTGTATTATTAGTGTTCGATTGTTTACCTTCTTTGCGAGGACCAGCCATCAATCACTTCCCCCTTGCTCTCCCTTTTTCTTTAATTGTTTCACAGGAAAACATTCCAACGAACCTAATGCATCGTATGTGCATAAGTGTAACGGCGAGCAGGACAAGATTAGATTATCAGTTCCGAGTCAGTCCCCCCCCTCCCGTTCCCTCCTCTTTTCCCACTGCGAGCACCGTCTACCCCAGCGATCTCTCAAAACGAAAAATTCTATCCCGCACTTTAGTGCGTTCGTCGAGATCAAACCGTCGTGTAGAGCTCCTCCGTGACTTCGCGTAGCTTCTTCTCGGAGTTACACTCTCAATACCGAGTGACGGCGCCGGGTCATGTCAACGACTAGAGGCTAGGATCCGTGTGACGACAGTGCACGGCAGTACATCATACGCCGATCTGTTTACGAAACGCGTACTGGTAGTGATCGCGCATTCGACGTTTCGTCTGCAATTCGAGAGTGGTCTCGTTATTCCGCGACGATTGCCACTACGAAACGCAGCGAAAAAGAACGCTCCGCGATGAAACTCGACGACGAGGCATTTTCCTTCGACATATTTCAGCCCGATCTGGATTTCGGTACCTGTGAATATCTCGGGACCTGTGAGTACCTTCTCGTGTTTGTATAATAATAAGAAAGTGTGATCTCTTTTTTTTAGGGGGGAAAATCACGCGTGATGATCGCATTCAAAGATGTCTTGGTATTTCTTTGACGCGTAAGTTGTGGGTATGCTGCGCAAGTAGAATTACATGATATAGGTAACTTGAAAAAGAGCGGAAAATTTAAAAAGAAATAAGAGAGTGAAATGCTGTGGTAAAAGAAACAGAAGCTTAAAAGATACAGCTAGCAAATTTTCTGAGCATTATAAGTTAATTTATAAGTAGTCGATATTTTTTTATTCGGAAAATGGTTTATCTTTTTATCTAGTCATTTTCATCTAGTTAGTTTCATATCTGTTATCAATTATCATTGCAGTGGTACTTACACGGTATCAAACAGATTACGAATATCTCGCTTTTTTTATTGTCGTATCACATAATTTACGACGGTTTTGACGATCATAAATAAAACACCGAAATCTCTCTCTCTCTCTCTGTATCTCTCTCTCTTTCTCTCTCCAGTAATCTGAGATTGCTAAATTAAAAAAAAAAAAATAAAGCTGAAAGCCGGATATTGTAATATTGCAGATATGGGTGTCTATTAAAAAAAAAAAAAATCGTAAATGGATATATTACAGGAATATTACATGGAATTTAACATTTGCAATTCAGTTCCTTGGATTCTATTTTATACATTATTTGTATTGACGTAAATAGTTTGTTTTCGTACACAGCTAAAAAGCAAAAAAAAAAACGACCCGATATCAAGAGGCACGGTAGTGTTTCGCGCCAAGTACTTATACGCGAAGCGAGACCACTGCACCGTGACTCTTTTACGCGACGCGACGAGTTGCGAGTATCCGAGATTTTAAGATCTTAAAAAATACACCACGTACGCCACACCACCACACTACCACTACCACACACCACCACTTGCTTGTCAAAAAATGTTTAATCTTTTAAAATTTATACAAATCTTTTATACTTTTCCGATTATTGGCGAAAAAAATAACGAATATTCCAAGTAATCATCATAATTCGACTATTATTTGAGCTTGTGCGTACTGCAACAAATTGCATCGACAATTGCCGCAGTTTGAAAAACTTGCCAAAAGTATTATTGAGAAAATGTATCTTTTCACCTTATCTTATCTTATTTACACACGGCATAAGATACCAAATTTTTTTTACGTTAACTGTACACATAGACGAATTATCTATAATGGCAGATGTATAATAAACTACCATTAATCCTACGGATTCCTCCGTTAAATGCGATTACATTATCATTTGAGTGATGTTTATTATTAGACTTCTCAAGTCGACGTTGTCGATTTTTAATATACATAGATATATTGCGCCGTTGTTTTTTTTTATCAGATTCGTGCTGGAAAGTGTAACATGTTTATACTTTTCGAAAAATCCTTTTTCCAAATGCCCACGCAACTCGAGCGTGGACTGATGTGTATCATTCAATAATAAACTCGATGAAATCGATTTCAAATCGATGGGCGCTTATCTAATAGATATGAAATTGTTAAAAAAAGCCCAGGGTATAGCTCCGTCGATTATATCACCGCAAAATGTTGTTCACGTTTACCGCGGTTATCTCGCAATTAACGCCCGACAAATGAGCCGTATACAACACGCGTGACACGATACGAAAATCTAAAAATACACAAGGCAGGCATCCAAAGATACTGGTGGCGGCTTCATTGCACTACGCCGGTATTTCTGTTTTCTCGGTACCCGTCGGTCCGCTCGCGGAATTATCGCGGTCGTCGTTCGTCACCCTCGCAGATTTTTCGAACAATGCGACACCGCCACCGGTGATACCAAGTGCACACACGAGCGTTAATAAGCATATCCCCGACACGCGGGGGGAAAAGAGAAGGAGGCGAACACACGAAGAAAAACGGAGGCATGAATCACACTTTCGTTAGCTGTCTCATTGTCCGTCGGTGCGGGAACAGGAGCTTTCTGTATTGTGCTTTATCGCAGGGAAACTGACTCACTTCGGTTTCTTTCCTCTCTCTTCCTTCCCGTCTCTCTTTCTCTGCGTATGTCCAAGCGGCAGGAGCTTTGTTACACACGTCGTCCTCCGTGACTTGTGTTTGCGCGAAAATCGCGAGCAATCTCAGCAGTCTCTTTGTCACAGCTGTCTAGTAACAGATAGGGAGTCAGCCGTGCCGATGGAGAAAAATATAACGAACAATAACGAACAGCTCGGGCACAGCGATGCGAACGGGAAAACGTCGGAAAGGAGTTGATTTTATTGAACAGATGCACGAAATTAAGGAAGTTATTGTTCTTTCGTAAACGAACGAGTTTTGCTTCAAGTGTACACATTTGTATGTGTAAAATTTTCATTTCGTATTAATATTTTAGAATAGATTTCGAAAAGAGCTTTCTTGAAGGATTTCGTGAATTCTTAATCTCGTTTTACATTTCTTTGGGGATCTTTTGTCGCTATTGTAAGTGATTGCTGTTAATGAGTCGCATGTTAATTAACCATCCCGCGCCGAGTAACGACTCTTAACGTTGCGTGATATCTATAGCATGATCTATGAATGAGATAAATATATGCATGTGCGAGAGGCAATATGTATATTTTTGACAACGCAAAACCCATTTTCTGTATTTTTAGCCGGTTCCAATGCTTACGCAGAAAAAGAACGATGCAGTTTGCGCGCATCTGATCTCAGGCGTCAGTTCTTAGGACGCAATGACGTAATGTCATCTGGACAAACCACCTGGCTCCGTGATGAATCGTCATAAATAAATAGGTAGCATAACGACGACACGCTTTCTTGTCTCCGTCGTCGTGGCAAGGACAAAGAACTTTTCGATTTGCATTCGCGTAACAAATCGTTTTTCGTTACCGCGCAGAGCGCAGATATCGACGTTCCTGGTCAGATAAACGAGCGAGATTAAACGATCGTCAATATCGTTATCGTTCCGATCTTATCACCACATATTTTTGATTACAGCTGAATTTATTTCACGGTTATATCTCTGGGCACATACACAGATACGTTGAAAGATACGAAACTATAAGCTGAAGTGTAATCTCGCACCTGAGAATTTTTCCAAAGATTGACAGTTGCGGAGTTGCGTGCCCCCTCGTTCGGGGGAGGAAGGGGGGGCCATTAAGAAATCGGTTACACAATCTCTCAGGATCTTAAGTGTCTCTGAAATCCGGAAAGATCCGCGAAAAGATTCACGAAGCGCACGATCGCGTTAAACGTTCACGTCCGCGGCTCCGGCCTCCCACCATCGGGAAACCGTGGCAAGGCACGACGGCAAAACGTGCGTACGTTTACAGCTGTTTGCCAGTCGTCACCGGACCGCCGTCGTGGTGTCTGGCGAAGGTCATTAACGCCGTCGTGATTATCATCGTCACCGCTCGCGTTCCCGTTCGTCATCCCGTAATTTTTCGGCACCGCGTTAAAATCGTTCAGTTTCGAGACAGGTGGAACCATGAAGGATTGCTGTCATCTCGCATGAATACGCGCCTCACGTATTCATAGAAAAACATCGAGAGGAGAGAGAGAGAGAGAGAGAGAGGGGAGGGGGAAGTGGGAAAAAAAGGAATGTTTGGTAACGGACGGAAACGACGAAATTAATCGAGGATTGACCTCTCAATTGAATCGCGAACGGGTAGCCGGTAAGAAAATAAACACGTCGCCAGCGTGGCGATAGTGATCGAGAGAGTGGCGATTGATCGAGATCGAAGGGGACCGGCACGGAGACCAACCGGTTGAAAAAGAGAGTCCTCACGATGGGCCTGGCAGGTGCGCTCTTGTTCCCTTTTTATTCCTCTCCGTTGCATGCGTCACATTATCGTATCATTCCCGTTGTTATATTTGCAAGTGGAGGATCGTAAGGGGATAAGTATCATTTTCCAATTGCGACAATGTTGAGCATTCTTTAGCAACTCTGTTACGCGTCAGTTTCGTTTTATTTCAATAACTGACCCTTCATGAACGTTCATTGTAATTGTATTTTTTGTTTTGCTTTTTTGCTTTTTTATTTTTTTACTGAAAAAAAAAGATTCTCATTGATTAATAAAGGTAAATTTGGGAAATTTATCCTTCAAAATGTTACACAGCCTTTTGTGATTCTCCACTCTGTTATTATCGCAAAGTCATCGAATCATGTCTCGCGATTACGTAACGAGGTACTATTTTGATAAAGAAAACGAAATTTATAAGACGATCTACAAAGTGGGCTAAGAGCCATAAACTGAAATTTATTTAAAATTGATGTGAATATTTTGTTGTATAAACGAATTTAATTGATGAGTCAACTGTTAGAATTCGTCATAGATAGGTTACAGTCCATATTCATATTACTCATATTATGCGAAAAGTCATCGCAGACACTTATCGATGGACGTGTACCAACTATTATGAAATCGCATTCTTTCATTATAACGATCAAGAAAATTCTATTTTACCATTATTTAACTTTCTGCTTCACGAAATAAAAATCAACAATCGCATTGTTCCTAATAACATTTGTAAATTTAAGATTAAGAATAAAACGTATAAAAATTGGTCAGTTTTTTAGATTGAATAATTTAGCGTCAATAACTTAACTCGTTTCTTAAATTTATATACATATATACTTTGACAATTAATTTGCTCCATGTTTTTAAAGCATATTACTTTAGTAAATTAAATTCCTCTGGCTCTCAAAGAAGCGGCTGGACCACTCTTATCTTGCCGGGCTTTCCAATTCCGGTTGTTTATTCGACGTTACGTAAAAGAATATCTCTCCGCGATATGTAGCGCGCTCGAAAACTTTCCGGCGACGATTAGAAACGCCAACAGCGATCATCCTGAAGGAAGGTTTGCGCGCGTGACGGCCGCTGGCTCGCGTTCGATCTAATTGTGCCATGACCTAAACGTGACTTGCGTTTTCGCGTGACATTCCGCATCCGTGTGTGGCTGCGCGCTGCGCGTTGAGGTCCGGTTGCATCGACGGTCTCTGGATTAATTAAGCCTGGCTCGAGAGTGACTTGCCGTTCCATTTTAGAATATATCGCCTGTCACATCGGCAGAGAACAATAATTCAAATAATTTTACGTCCGAATAGACGAGACAGGCAGCGAGCTCAGCGCTGTCGGTTTCGACATTCATATCGTAAATCGTATCGGAGAGACAACAAGCAAAATAACAGCGAAATAAAACACTTTGTTGATAGTAGATAACGTATAAAGTTAACACTAAGCAATAAAACTTATGATTTTATGTACATCTCTTTTTAAAATATAAATTATTTTAATATGTCAAGGATGTATTATTTTACAAATCTGTGCGACTAAATTTTTCCGTAAATATTCATTTAATTTTGAAAACGGAATTTATTTTGGAAATTATTCTTCTGCCTAAAAATCGAATTTCAGCTTATATCCCTCTATCTTTCATATGATTATAGAACTTTGAAGAAACATTGTGAGCATCTTTAGACATATCCGGAAATACTGTTCACTTTAGACGTGCTTTTTACGCATTACGTCTTTTCCTCTCTAAGGCTGAAATGTACAACTATTTGATCTTAAACGCGGAAAGAAGGAGGCAGCTAAAGTAAACAGATCTCAAGTCTCGGTTTGCTGGCAGCACTCCCTCCTGGTAGAGAACGTCGCAATTAAAAATCTCTGCGATGTGAGACAGAAGGAGACAGAGAAAGAAAGAGAGAAGCCCCTTATCATTCCAGTTGACACGTCGTCGTGTTATCGTCAGCGGCGTCGCACTACGAATATACCGTGCACAGGCAGTGGCGTATCCGCGTTTTAGTACCCCGACTCTTATAATATTTCGACTTTTAATAATACCGAAGGTAGTATTTAAAATTTCTTTGGAATAAATGGGCACACCTTTGGAAAAAATATTCAAAAACTGTCAGAAGAGAGCGAGAACTTAAAAATATTGTTATTAATTTTCTCTTTAGTTTGCCTTGGTTAATAAACGAAATTAAAATCAAAGATTGATACATAATTCGCTTCACGTATTAATCTTTTACGAACTATCCGGGTTTTTGTCTTATTTTCTTTGATTTGTCTTTCCTTCTTCTTTAAAATATTGCAAAATTAATAACTATGTATTATTTGTAAATAAAATAAAAATGACGCGAGTTTTTCCCCCAACAAAAAAGATAGACATTATATATATTACAAATATAATAAATATCTTCGAAAGTGTTGAGCAGCATTTAAAAAATTCAGGTAAAGGGCTGAATGCATTTCAGGTATAGAAAGTTTAATCCTAGGGTTTTATTGGTTCGATGGAACGTTCTTGGTCGTGTGCCATGGGTGCGCTCTGCATATTGCGAGTGGCGCCAGATCGTGACATGCGTGTGCATGTGTGTGACTGACGCATCAATATAGCATGTACGTGATAGCAAGAATTCACATAATTATAAAAATGGGAGTAAAGAAAGGGAGAGTGAAAAACGTGATCAAAGTACTTAATGATCGTATCGAAATAAAATATTTAAAACTGACTCACTTTATAATCTACTTGATATTGTCATCTACGGTTAATACGCGTAATATTTTTACATTAATTTTTAATATTTAGTAAAATGATTTTTATCGAAATTCTGTTAAACTTATCTAGGCTTTATTGAGAGATCTCACAGAGGCTTATCGCTCTCATGTTTGGTTTTCCTTGAATATTTTTGGCTCGTATCAAGGTTGGGTACTAACAAAAATACAAATTTGATATATGGTGATAAGTTTGTCCGATTATACGATTGAAGATTACGGAAGATAGCGGATTGAATTATCGTGGATGAGAACGTGCGCCTTGACAGGCGTAAGGCTGCGTTCGGAAACTTCACTCGGGGTTGGCACACCAGCGTCGTTTTGTCCTTGTTCAATTTTTAGTAAGTAACAAAGATAAAACGATGCTGGTGTACATTCGAGTGAAGTTTCCGAACGCAGTCTAAGTCGTGCAGAAGGCTGAGGAATCGTTAATAAGACGCGGATTTAACAATGTTTGTTTATTCCGAGTTTGCATAACAGATAATCGCGCTACAGAATGTTCTTATGCTGATTTTAATGACCAGTCATTTATATGAATTATTAATAGGATTACGCTGGAAAGTACGTTGCAAATAAAGTCTTTTTTTTTACAAATGGCTAAAATTAAAACGATGACGCCGTTAATTTATTGATTTTTATGGTACGCAGATATTCTGAATTTCTGAAACTCTGATGAGCTTCTTATAGCTTTGAAACGGTGTAAATCGAGGTGTAAATCTATAGCTATCGCTATTTAAACGGTATAGCGCGTGACATTTGCGATTCGAAAATATTATGAAGTTTTTGGGGGATTTAAAAATAATTCATTTGCACAGCGCGAAGCCGCATTAACCGAATAATTCGATAAAGCGTGAAGCAAATATGGCTTGATTTGCATCGAAGCTCACGTATTCAGAAATTTAAACGGCGACAAAACAAGAGACAATGGCAAGAGGACGATACGGAAGTATACGATGGACGTTCTGTTTCCTGTTTGGCGTTTCGAATTGAACGTTGCTGGTCAATTCAGCACCGGTCAACAGGAAGGCGCGTTTTAAGGTTGGCTCCGGAGTAATTACGTCTTTTCGTTTCTTCTCATCGTGTCCTCCCTTTACCGCTGTTTGACTATGCTAATATTGCGCTAAGAGCCTAGGCAAACTAGGGAATATATCTGTGCACGTCGCTGAAAACCTACAAAAGTAAAGAAAAAAAGAAAAGACCGCCTTGGCACGGCGGCTTCGAGTCACGCCGCGCCGTTTTAAGCGTTTTACTTAGCCGGTGGGGCATGCATAAATAATTAATAGCCTGCAAATTGATTCGCAGTGTCACTATGACGAGCACGTAGCGTACGCGCGCGCGATTCCACCGTCTAGAAATATGAAGAAAATAGGAACGGCGCAGCGCCGATTACCTTCTCCTTCTCCCGTGTAACCCGTACGTATTAAGTTGGAATCTATTAATTTTCTCGCGGTCGGGACCGAGAGACGTTACGTAACATAATAGGACACGCACGCGACGCGGCTACCGCGTGTCGTAATCGCGTCGCGTTGCATTAACCTAAGTAGATATCAATTGGACACCTGAAGGCGGAGAGGCGTTCTCCACGTCGACGGAGACGGCGGGAGAAAAGAGAGAAGAGCTGTTTCTTCTCGAAGAGATTATACGATTCCGCGTTATGCGCGAAGCGTATTGAATTAGCAAAAGTCACTTGAAATAGCAAAGGACACTTCTATCGTGAATTCTTCTTAACGATCTCGCGCGCGAAGTTAACGCAAAGATCACGCAGGTGATCGACGACTTCGTCTATTTCTCAAGAAGAAACAGCGGATTGGCATACCGTGTTATGATAGCGTTCGGTAAACGTAGCGAAAGTGATGCACGAAAGTGAAAGCACCGCACGGGTATCATGGGAGAAAAAGAACATGAAGAGATAATTACGTTATCATGACCACCACCACCACCACCACCGCGTTACAAGAAGGACTTCGTGTCTAGGAACGCGTGCTTTTAGATTATTTTCTTTTTAGAGGGGTTTTCTTGCCGACGCGACTTAGCCGGAAGGGAAGCTAAAAAAGGTTCGCGCCTGACAGCTGCAAACTTCGTTCTGGATTCAGGAAAGGCTCGAGACATACCGTGTTTTCCACGTATACGCGCGTTGCGCCGTGTAAGGCGAAAATATTTCAGTCATTACGAATTTTTTGTGCGGCTTGACGTGGCGTAACGTCCGTTCAAGGTAGCCCATTAGCTGCCGAACGGCGCGCGATTAATCATAGTTACCCCCTAATTAATTTCAACTTAGTGAAACGATCTCGGCACAATGTTTTTTTATTTTCAAGGAACTTTCAGATAATCTCAGATAATTTCAAAAAGAAATGCATCAATCGTAGGAGTTGGCCGACAAAATCGAAGCTTTCGTCCAAAACCTTCAGTTTTTTTTTTGTTTACGACCCGTGTCTGAATCTACCATTGAACTAAATTTTTCTGTTCGATGATTTTTCGAAGAAATCCAGTGATTGAAAAATAGCGCGGTAAATCGTCTTTGTCTTTATCCGCGCGATAAAGCGTGGAAGGAATTATCTTGAGCAAGGCACATCATCTGTTATTTCACGCGACTATTTCGTTCCTCGGCATGTACGCACGAAATTGTCAGAACCGTGTTAAGCAAACATTGTCGACTTTGCGATGCAAAGTTACCTTCGACTGCAGTTCTTAGAAAAATGATAGGACAACTCCGTGATTGACTGACGCAAACAGCGTCGACATTGTCGTGCGGAATATCGCACGAGAAACGATAAGGCTTCCGTCGATTAATCTCGGTTTGTATGAAGACTGAGAATGCAATTTCAGTGAGATAAAAAGAGGGAACACGTCATTGATTTACTCCTAATTATTCACGGAAAATACGTGTCTTGCTCGATATTTTAATAATTTTTACATGCTTCGTCTCTCCTTCCCGTGATCGTCCTCGGTTCGACATCTGCATCTTTATTGCAGACAAACGATGCGTGAAATATATGATTACTTTGAGTATATGATTTACAAGCACAGCGTGAAACGTCGATCCGCGCGAACGTAACGCGTTTTTCTGCGGAAGGAGGAGGTTTCAGCTTCACGAGAGTGTCCTCGAGATGAAGATGGGTGAAGGATGAGCCAAGGATGATCAAACGCGCAAATGTTTTCGTTGAATCAACCGAGAGCTCCGGAGATCCTCCGCGTATGTTACTGACGGTTTGCGGGCACCTGTCTCGCCTGTTCGGTTATTGTCGAGTAACACGGTTGATCGCGCGCGCGTTCCAAAGAGAGAAGTCCGGTTATATACGCGCAATTTTGTAATAGCCTCACACAGGAGCGAGAGGAAAGATAGAGTTACGACTCGATCAGATCTTAACTCCGAGCAATATCGTGCGTTTCAATGAATTTCACTCATTAGCCCATACATTTCTCAATCAATTGAAGCTCGGTCGCTTTTACAGAGACGCACCTCGTATCCTAACAAAACAGCTTCGAAGACGACAGACAGTGAATCGAGAGAAAATCCTGAAAGTGAGTCGAAAAGAGCTCAAGTCCGAAATTTGCGCAAATTTTTATCTATTTTTAAAGTTTATGCGAGAGTTTATGCTACAGAAGTTTAGAAATTTCTGGACGCCCGGACATTCGAGTAGGCCAAGATTATCGTATTAACCGCGAATTTATCAAAGTACCGATCTGCTGACGCAGGACGATACAGAAAACCGCGTACGCGTAACATAGCTGACGCGAATTCGTTGTGGACGCCACATTTTTTTGCACGACACGATAATCATTTTCTTGGCGCGATGACACGTTTTTTTTTCTTCGCAACGCGATCGGAAACTTTTATCCGTTGCTCCCTCACGTCCGCTCCGTTTCACGAAATTCGTGATGGATCCGTTCCAGCCGCGAACGTCTCGCATCAGTTCTCTTTGACAGACACGATACTGCCCAGCACAAACAGTCTTAATCGTCAGCTATCGTGGATCATGAATCATCACCGAGATTTGCGTTCCCGGGATGCGTGGACTCGCGCGTCGCACGAGCAGAGCAAAACGCGCAAAACACCGAGGAGGCGCGCGCCAAACGTCTTTATCATCGGCCTAAACAACGGGGTGTCTTTAAGGTGTATCGTGCCACGCGGTCGGGGGTGTATGCGTGTATGCGCGCGCGCGTATGAGCAAATGCGGGTCACCGAGCGTTAGACTTTGGCACACATACGGGTAGGCTCCGTCTGGTCTAGGCGGCCGAGCGTCGATATAGCGTCTTCGGGGATCATGGGGGCGGATCGGAGGATCGGGTATCCGCGTGCGGCGGCATCGTTGTCGCCGTTCCAAAGTCCGGAATCCGCGACGTCTCGCCTGACAAGGAGAACGTGCAGGAAGGGGGGAGGCTGACCGCGTGTCGGGCTATCCGATAATATTACCCATTTTCCTCCCTAATGCCAAGGTCGCGGAAGCGATAGACACAACCGGTAGCTATTTCGGGAAACGCCACCGTGCAACGCTATTGTGCTGAGCGAGTGTGATCACTGCTGAGCACCATGTCAAGAGGGATATTGCCGTTGAGAACGAACGAGAGTTGGAATTATATAATACAAAAATCTGTGGAATTTCTTCGCTTCTGCGAAGCCTCGTTGAATACACCGAATCGCTTGTAGAATCTATTCAAAGATCTTGACGAGAGGTGGAGAAAAAGATTTCACTAGAATATAAAACTGCATCAGACATGCGATTTCGGAGAGATATTCCAGAGTGTTTATATTCGGATATTTTCACCTCGAACTGGTCTCTCGTCTAGTCTCCTTTACGAGCCGCTGGACAGTTTACTCTGTAAACTACTTTAATTTATGTGTGACATTCATGCTGTTTTGGATTCTTTTGTATCTTAAAATAATTCTTGGTTGATTTACACTTCTGTAAACTATTGAAATTTGCGCTCTTGAGTGTATGAAAAGAGTTCTTTGAAATGTATGGGATTGTGAATTATTCTTTTACTTCTAAAATTGTCATTGTTAGTCGTCTTACAAGTTTTATTGAATAAAGATTTCGTTATTTTTTAAAAATTATTCTAAAAGATTTAATGGAAGATCACATATTTGAGTAGGAATTAATACGTATTATATTTAATAAAATTAATTAGTAGGAATGAAAATCATCTAGATTTTAGATGATCACCTTGATCATCAGCGTAATGTATTTCATTGGAAAGGAATCGTACAGCCGTGGAATCATTTAGCGCTGAATGTCCGACGTGAATGTAAATCATTACGTTCAGAAAAAAATTTAACACATAAATCTGCTATGTGTGCGTCGATAATTCGAGCATACGTGCCGCATTACATACGTTAGCGTTTTTTCCGTGTACCCCTTCTCTCGAGTGATTATTCGCTCGTGAACTGTAATTGCCCCTTGGTTGCCTACATAACGCCGCTACGTTTTCCTGCCTTCCTTCGCGCGGCTGTGGAAACACGTTTAATATGCCGATAAATAGTCGTTGCGCAAGTGATTTCGAAAGCTCTGCTCCGTTTTTCTGTCGCGCGCGGAGATCGCAGACTGGAGTCACGAACGAAGAAAATCTGTCGCGCGCGACAGGGTGACACCTCCTGCAAAACGGAAGAGTATAATGACAGAGATATTATGCGCTCTTTGCGATAATAAATTGGACTTTCTGCAATTTCAGCAAAAACCAAAAATAAAACCTTCATACAAGGGAATAATCTGACTTTCGATACTTATAGTGTAATATATTTACATATTATGCAATATATTTACCTACATATTGCGTCTTGTGGAATAGATATCAATGTTTTTTAATTCTTTCGGATGATTTATTGGTACAATTATTCATGCTATCATATCTCTAATGTTGTGTCTTATATATCTCTAGGGGTTAACATTTCTTTAAATAACATTTGTAAAAAATCTATTTTTATACTCTAATCTGAAAACACGCACATCATTTCTGCTGCGTCATTTTCTAATGTAGCGCTACTTCGACGAGCTACGTTTTTTTACAAATCAAGAATATGATCGGAAGCACAATTTTGCGATGGCAAAAAGTCGGAATAATTTATCTAATAACTTATCTAATTCCTGGTTGTTTTTCGGCGCTTCTAAGATTAAAGCTGATAAATCCGATAAGATCAGGAATTTCCTAGCTCGTGTTGCGACGATAAGCGATGTGATTTTCGCGTGTGACAATCAAACTCGGAAATAGAGCCGTAATAAAGATCATTTCTCGTTTGACATTATCAGTGACATGATTCTTAGTCTTAATACGTATAATGTTTGACATTAAAAGCAATATCTTCTGTTGTTTATTGCATATCACATCATGCAGCCTTCCTTCATATTCAAATACACGGACAATTATATAATTATCTGAAGGAAAGTATAAAGTCATACGGAGCAGATTTAAAATTCATAAAACTCGGTATGTTTATGACACATGTTTTCTTCTGTCTGGAAAATAACGAATTAGTATCTACTTACGATGGTAATAAAGTCTCGGGGATTAAATGGGAGGAAAGGGAGGGGCGATATCGCGATTTTTAATCTGATCGATCTTGTCTTGGGGATTTCCTTTCGTTTGGCATTATATAGAAGCAAATATAGAAGCAAATTTTTACAATTGTTAATAACGGCCTGCATATTTTTAGCAAATTGAGAATTAAGAAGAGGAACTCGAGTAAGTTTTACGGCCGGAGAGAAGAAGAACGGAGAAAAATAATATCAAGTATCAATTAACTCTATTATATCGCACATTATAAATTATTCCAAGGCCTCGGATCTACGTCTCTCGCGCGATATCTATATCTCCGGTATTCCTTGAAGGCACGCACGAGAGTTAATTAAAAGTAAGAATTAAAACGTTCACGCGGTGAAGTATTGAGTTGTTCACACGTTATATCGACGTTACGTCAACAGTTCTCTGGAAATTGTAAGAATCCACGTTGACAATATGAATTTATATTTTATTTGAATCAATAATAATTTACGAAATTTTAGTAGAAATCAGAAGCTATATAATTCCACGGGATATTGATAAATTATATAAATTTTTAAATGCAGAAAACAATTGGACATAAACTGAAAGGACTTGACTAATTATCGAAATATGAAATTTTGAAAAAATATACTACTTTTATGTGATATATATATTAATTGACTACATTGGTCAACATTTATTTTGTAAGAGCGTTTCATGTAACTTTCGAAATAGAACATTTTATATGCAGTGATCTAATAATAATTAACACAGTCGAAAGAACGACAATTAAGAGGTTGCGCTCGTGAAATCGTTTACGAAAATATTTTCCTTCCACATATGTATTAGCTCGATTAGCTTTTGTAAATTTTCAATATTTTATCACGACTGACATACTTAAAGCTTCATTATAATATTATCTTTCATCATCATAATATTATTTCTCATCATTTTTTTTTATTGTCAAGAATTATCTATTAAAATTACTTTTGATAATAAATATAAGTATTTATTCTTACATTCTTAATAATAA
The DNA here is from genome assembly GCA_030770225.1 of Temnothorax unifasciatus. Taxonomy (NCBI): domain Eukaryota; kingdom Metazoa; phylum Arthropoda; class Insecta; order Hymenoptera; family Formicidae; genus Temnothorax; species Temnothorax unifasciatus. Next base: position 83,740 of record JASTWK010000637.1, read on the forward strand.
GAGCAGGAAATTAATGCAAGGATAAATCTTTGCATTATGTCCACTTTGCATTAATATTTCCAGATATTATTAAGCAGAATTTGAAGTTGTAAATTCCCGTTCTTCACCACGTATATATATAATGTGAAAAACTTTGCAAAACACATATGCAAATGTGAAGTATGTGTAGTCTATTGAAGACACATCAAATATATAATGAAAATCTTGAATTGTTTTGAATATTCAAAACCATTCAAAACCAAAAGATTTCTGAAAGTCTTGAATATTTTGAAAATTTTGAGAGTCTTTTGAATGTTTGGAACATATCTTTTCTTTCATAACGCTTTATGTAGCTGTTTCAATCCATCCTTTATTTTACTTGCACAAACGACAGCGTTACACATAAATAACATTGGTAAAAATTTTATGTTTAACATTCTACATAGATATTCGAAGGTTTTTTAGGGAAAAATTTTTTGGATTTCAATTCACAGACTTTCAAGAAACTTTGATTTTACATGATATTCAAAAACAATTTGAATTTTTGATCAAATTATTTGAAAACTATTTAAAAAAGAACTCTTCAATGCTTATTTTTAAATATGTGTTGCGCAAATCGATCCTAGCTTCGAATTAATTAAATATTCGCTACGCGGTTTATCACTCACATTACATTATCGTCGTATGCATTTCCTCAAGGTTTGCGGTGATTTGCATAATTAACCCCTACTGACCCAGTATCGGCGGCAGTATATCCATGTTATTAAAATTTAGAATTATATTTGCGCCGCAACAATTCATTGACTATGGCACAATATCACCGCCGGGAAGCATAACTTAATACTTAACGTATAATTTCTCAATTTAATATCATGACGTAAATTAATTTCAATATCTTTTTGTTTTTAATGTTACTTATGTATTTCCGAACTCTGATGTGCATATTATGTACAAAAGAAGGTATCAATTTCTATCAAATGTATCGCGACATTTTCTCATATTTCTTGCACTTTCGATATCCGATACGGACATTTCCGTTTGGTATATGCTAATTTTAATTAAATTGATAATGATATTATGATGCTAATTTTAATTAAGTTAGTAATAACACACATTGAATCACTTCGTATACACGACGAAGATCTTGAATCTTGAATACTATTCGAAACTGAAAAGTTATTGAAAACCTTGCAAGTTTTGAATATTTTAAAGAACACTTAAAAGTTTTTGAAATGTATATTTTCTTTCATAATTATACTTTACATTATTATCTCAAACCGCCTTCTATTTTATGCAGACACAGATAACAATTTATTTTTAGGAATTGGGAATGTTTTAACGTAGACATTCCTCAATATTCGAGCAGTATCTAAGGGAAGATTTTTTTTTAAATTCGAGAAATTATCAAAAACATTTGCAAGGTTTTTTAAGAAATTTTCAGTTTTGAATAATTCTTACACGATTGAGTTATTTTAACATAAAAAAAAAGATTTGAGAGAGATTCATCGGTAAAGTTTAATCGTTTCCTTAGCTCTCAAGAAAAAGAAAGAAGTCGCTCGGCGTGTACCAATATCAAAAAGGTTCAAATGATGAGAATGTTTGTCTGTTTCGTGTTGCAGACGCGGATCTGGGCATGGGCGCGGGAGCAGCGGGTGGTCCCCTGGCTCTCCCTGGTCCAGGAGTCAACGCCGCCCTCTCACAAACATGCGCCATATGCAGCGATCGCGCCACAGGGAAGCACTACGGCGCCGCGTCCTGCGACGGCTGCAAGGGTTTCTTCCGCCGATCCGTTAGAAAGAATCATTCGTACACGTGCAGGTACGCTTGTATTGCGATATTTTAATGATATATCAATGCCCGTCCGACGCGCGTTTTATCGGCCTTGAGTTATGACGTAGCGAAGCTATTCCTTGAAGGAGAAAAAGAATTATTGAATTATTTCTCTTTTCTTTTCTTTTTTTTTTTACAGATTTCAAAGGAAGTGCCCGATCGATAGGGACAAGCGAAATCAATGCAGGTACTGCCGACTTCGGAAATGCTACAGAGCCGGCATGAAGAAGGAGGGTGAGTTTTTTTTTTTTGTAAAATCATCTATCGCGCATTACGAAATTTTACTCCCAACCGTAAAAGACAGTAGAAACTAATCTTTTACCCTTGCTTTTTCTCCAAATAAAGTATATATATCTAATCGCATGTCGCGTAGTTAATACGTGACTCGTTCCTTAATTTTACAGATTTTTTTTTACGCGGAATTCATTTTTACGAGCATGTCTTTATTACTCTTCTGACCTGAAGAGTAGAGAGCTTACGTTGAGCCGAGGAAAAAATTCCTGATAATTTTCACAGCCGTGCAAAACGAAAGGGACCGGATAAGCTGTCGGCGACCCAGCAATGAGGACCCGCCTGACAAGAATAAGGGTCCGTCGAAGGAGGACGTGGTGAAGGCGGATGCACGCGCCGAAATGCTCAGCAAACAAGTTGGCGGGTTAGAGGTGAGGGCTTGACCTCCGGCTGAATTGAATATTTATAAATCGCTCGTTAACACACGCATGAAAATTCGACCCACCGCTTAATTCCGTCAATATTGTGCGCTTAGCAATTCTTATCATCATCCGCCAAGCGAGCGTTATAAAATTTACTCGATGATGATCGAACTTCTTCATTTCTCATATTGAAAGTGAAGCAATCGTAAAACAATTGTGATGATATCGCGTTTTGCAAACTCATGCTAAACGTTTGCCAAAAGAATTTAACTTGTTAAACATTTTTTTCAACACTTTAAATTAATGATTTAAATTTCCGCTTTGTGATTAATCAATGTGCTCAAATTCGAGGCTAGCCATTTAAGTTTATTATAATTTATTAGATTAGCATTTAATATGGAAAAGAAAGAAGCAGCATTTATAATTTTTATATTAATAGTTTTTATATTAATATAATTTCAAGTCTCCGTAGTCTGCTTTAGAAATTCGCTCGTGTATCTGTGTTTACAATAAACACGCAATATTTTATCCTTTCTCTTTAACTTTTTCGAATCGATTTATTTATGCTTGTAAAATAAGACCATGCATAAAAAATTCCGATATATATTTCAGTTATTTATTTAATTAATGCCTCTGCAGAATAGATTACGAACTACAGAAGTACAGAGTAGTCCCTTCTCTCTCTCTCTCTCTCTCCCTTCGATGTATATCTGGAATTTGCTTCCTTTAACGCGATATTGGCACATTCGTATAGCTTCAGCAGCCAGACAGTCCAAACGGCGAAATCGATCTCAGCACAAAGCGGATAGCTGGGATAAACGACGTGTGCGATAGCATGAAGGAGCAATTGCTAATCTTGATCGAGTGGGCCAAGTGTTTCGACGAGTTCAAAGCGCTGTCGCTGGACGACCAAGTCGCGTTGCTGAGGGCCCACGCGGGCGAGCACCTGTTGCTAGGAGTGGCGAGACGTAGCAGGAACTTCACGGACGTGCTACTCCTCGGCAACGATTGCATCATTATGAGGAACTGTCCTGGTACGTAGAGTTCCCAGACTTATCGGGTTGTACGGTTTCTGTAGCGCTTAAGATTTTTCTTTTCTCGAACGGAGCGAGTGGTGTCGAGCGTAAAAAATTCTGACTGTAAAATAAACGCCTAAAGGATATCTTGAGTACGCGAGGAGGATATCTTGGACGGTTCCTTTCGACAAAGTTTCGTAAGTGCGTCCAACGCCGATCCGCGCTCCGTTCACGCTTGTTCCTAACATTTGTATATGCCGCGTTTCGGCTTCGCTAAATATCGATATTAAATATAGCGAGGATACGATATTAAATATGCGTATGGGGGCATGGGAGAATATGTTTGAGAGTTCTTTGAGATTGGTAACGTTTCTTTTCGAACGAAGGTGAATATAATAGGCAGATCTTGACTAGCTTCTGGCGCGCGTTGCGCAAACGTGTCCATCTCGTCTCGGACATTCTATTTATGCATGCAATGTGCAAAATACAGTAATTAAAATAAATATGAAACATTCGCAAGAAATAATAAACAGAAACTAAAAAACGTTTTTATACCCGGGCAAACCCAATGTAATGGAAAAGATGTTTCTTCATGCATCTTTAAAATTCTCGTTTCTTTATTGCAGCCAGATTGAATTACATTAAGTCAAAACAAATTAATCCTTTCGGTAAAATATTATACCGAAAAATTCTTCTACTAGCAAATATATATGTACGTATGATTCAGTCAGTTGTTTATTTATTTCCGATGAAAATGGATCCTACAATAATTAATCAAAATTCACAGCTATTTATTAATCTACGAATCGGAAAGAGAGTCTGATGTATTTTACCAATTCGTATTATCGAAGGCGCATGACGGCATGCGAAAAGATTAATTTATTTCGACGTATAGCGCGGGGAGAGATCCACGTGATCCTTGGCTTCTGACATCATAATTCAATATGGCTGTAGTGAGTATAAAAACAGAGGTCTCTTAATGAGCAGAATATATTATTATTTTAAAGATACATTCTCCGTTTTTTGATTCTGCATGATTGAGTCGCGTCTTCGAATTTTTATATTTCGAAACTTCAATAAATCCGAAAGCTTCGAAGAAATTTATAGAGCTTACAGAAGAAACAAGAGATTCACCTTTTTCCTATTTTTGATAAGTAAAGCTTGCAAAGGATCGATCTTTTTGGTAAATATTTAAGCAGCGTTTCCCGCATACGTAAAACGTTCAAACGTAAAACACACGGGAACGTTCCGACAGCATGAATATGTGGTTTCTTATCAAGCGAGCGAAGATATCTTGACTGCCGTCGACAAAAGCCGCCGATATTAGAGCGACGCATCCTCACGGGCGCAAGCCCGTGTCAGCATTTTTTTTCCCCCTGACAGTCATGTACGCCTGAAAGAGAGCCTCTTCCTCTAAATAGCCGATTCGACGGCGACCTTCACCTTTTTGCTTACGTAATTTTGCCGTCCACATATATTATGTCGCGGAGGCCGCAATTTATTCGTAGTCGAGCGGCCGCTTACGCGACGCGGCGCTAATACCTTCAAAAACGTTATATCCCGTTTCACCACGATCCCGTAATAAAATCGTAACGGTATTTTGATTTTAATTGGTGATCTCGCCGGTGAGAGACGGAGAAGAGAGATTTTCTCAAACGAAAAGCGCTACCGGAGCTAGCGATTGCTTTCGTTCGTCTACAAATAGTTTTCTTGTCGACGTATATATGTAAGACTCACGTGTGCCACGATGATTTCATAATATTTTAATTTTTTATCGATGAACACGTAGGTCTTTCCTCGCATACCGGATTTATATGGTGAGTCGCGAGATATAAAAATACCTCTTGCACACAAGATTTCTCTGTCTTTCGTTTTTCTCGTATTCCCTTCCGAAATACGTGGCAAATACGTTCGAGATTATATCGACGTTTGAATATGCTTGTTTATTTCTATGTTAGTATAAGTTTTATATAATGCGTTACAAATATCCACGTAATTCTAGTCGTCTTACGCGTTTTTGTACTGAATAAAAAACACGGAAATGTACATCGAATGAGAATTAATTTTACTTGAACACCTGCAATTTTCTTTCGACTCACAATCAGACATTTAATTGTCAATCCTAATTATTATGCAGATATGTTAATCTAATATCTATAAGTCGGAGTAACTTTGCGAAACAGATATAGGTGGTCCTCGTAATGTAACACTTCACGTTTCCATTTAAAATTTGCCATTTTGTTTCACTACGAGGACAAGTTGCATTATGTCGATGTAACATGCGATTGATAAATGGATTGTGTCACGTCATTTATCTTGTCGCGAGCTAATCGCACTTTACAATGTAAAACAATTTCGGGCAGAATATGTTATCTCTCCTTGTGATTAACTTTACTTAATGAAAAGAGGTTTGGTGTTGAGGGTCACGCGCAAAGCGACTCGTTCAGTTCGAAATCTTCTAATTACGATAAATACGCGGATAAGGGACTTATTATCTTATTGTCGACAATTAAATTTCAACTCTGCGCTGAAGAGTAACGATATATTCAAACTGAGACTGTAAACAAGATCCGAATTGGTTGATATTTCAGATAAATTAATTATTGCGATTACTCAACTCCGAATATCTAAATTATCTGGATAAATTATCGGATTCTGATACCCGAAGAGTCGAATTTACCCAAATCTGCGAACTTATTAATTTAGATTTGAACTATTCATTTCAAGAGATATAACAAAGAGTTATTTCGCAATGAGCAGAGGACTAATTGCTCAGTTAGTTAGAACTTATTTAGCTGTTCCTGCTTTAAAAGAGCGTTCTTCGGAGAATATCGTTACAATCGGAAGAAGTTATCTATCTGAGCAAGTATATTAATGAGTATTCTCTTAAAAGTTTCTTTCAAAATCAGAAAATGCTTGACCAAGTTTCAAATTTCATGCTTCTACAAATTTTCAATATGCATTGTATTTATTTTTATTAAAGCAATCTCTTTATCCATGTAATAAGTATGTAACAAATCACGTGTAATTTCAATAAATTTCGGCGAATTGCATTTTGCAGTTAGTTCTCTACTCAATTTTTTTGTAATTCGGATCCGAATTTATGTATTTGTGAATTCGACTAATCGAGTATTAAAATGTGAATTATTTGGATAATTCTAATATATGAATTTGAGTTATGATGAATTCAAATATATAATTGGTTAATAATTATTTTGGATAATTCGAATATTTTTTTATCGGAACAAATCTAATTTCCCTGGCTATTTTTGTAATACTAATTTGTGCCAGGGAAATTTGTGCTTGCTTTATAATATAATAACGAATCGTAACGCGCTGGCAATCTACTATTTTATTAACTGAACGTTTTGTCTGTTGTTGCACGATTACGGGGCTTAGGTGGTTGACTGAGTCCGGAATTCGTGTGTTGTGTGTCACTTTAAAATGCATGTTAATGCATGAACACTGATGTTTGGTTTGGCGATACCTATTAAGTTGATGCAGACAGTCTACTTATCCGTCCATATATTTATCAAATAAAATTGAAGACGAATATTCAGCGAATCTCTCCTTTAGTTTGATAAAATTTGTCATTCCTTTCTTAAGTAATTTTGTGATTTTCTGCCTTTATTTGGTACAAAGTTTGACGGAAAAACGACTTTCGCACCGGCTTAGTAATACCTGCGAGGTATACTGTTTTTTCTTTTCTTTTACCACCGGACTCAGTTTCTGTGAGACGAACGAAGGAACAACGGTGTATCGCGTCTATCAGTAATATCATTGCGATTTGTAGAGGGGAGCAATCAGCAGGACCTGGACATCAGCAAGGTGGGCGTCAGGGTGATGGACGAGCTGGTGAAACCGTTTCAGAAGATCAAGATCGATGACACGGAGTTCGCTTTTCTCAAAGCCATCGTGTTCTTTGACCCGAGTAAGTGCTCCATTCGAAGGATCGTCGTGCGACAATCCGCAATTCGCAATGGATTATTCATGTGTAATCGAGCGGAATAGAAAAACATTGCCGCGTGTAATAGACAATAAATGCGTGCCGTTAATATAGATCGAATACAATTCGCTCGCAATAATCTCTACGCTCTTGCGATCAATTCGGTCTCGTTGAGGCAATCACGCCTTGCAATTTCGCCAGGCTTTCATAAACAACGCAAATCATCGCTTATTTATAGATATCAGCGAGTCGGAGTGAAAAAAATTGCGCATTCCAACGGATACGTCAAGATTTAATAAGCTGATTAATTTAATATTTTATCGTCGTATTTTTATTCGTCGTTTAATTTATAATTAACGTGATTCAGAATCGAGAGTGAATTGTCGCGATCGAACGACCTCCGAGTAACTGAAACTGTCCACTCCCCGCGATTGGGGACAATTACGCTTCTTTTCTATATGTTCGTCATTTGTTGCAGACGCGAAAGGATTGAGCGATCAGAAGACGGTCCGGGAGCTGCGCCACAACATCCAAGTAAAGCTCGAGAATCATATCAGCGATCACCGTTGCGATCTGCCAGGGCACTTCGGTGATATCCTGCTAATGTTACCCGCTCTGCAGTCGATCTCATGGCAGATGGTCGAGCAGATCCAGTTCGTCCGCCTATTCGGGGTGGCACATATTGACAATCTGCTTCAGGAGATATTCCTGGGCGGCACCACGTCGGAGATGAACGGCACCGCTACCCCCTTACAGATCTCGAACACCGCGCCAGGCAGTTATATGAGCAGCAACGAGAGCCCCAGCAGCCCCCTGACGCCGGCGAATACTGGCAATCTGAGCCCGCAAACCGATCAGATGCCCGTCATGATCCTGAGGGATCTCACGCCGAACCAGGACTTTAGATACTTCAAGCAGGAGCCCAGTCTCGAGCCCGAGACCAGCTTCTGACTAGTTTCGGGAACTGAGCTCACCGCTGAATAGCCAACGACGCTGTTTTGCTCAAAAATTGTTGCTCAATTAATAAAACTGCGCGTATTATGTTAATCAAATGAAATGTGATCGTTGACGTTGGTCCGCAAAATAAGGCGGGACGTGAAGAAGAGATGAAAGATCGACACGTGTTGCAAACGGTGCAACATGTGAGAGGAGTTAACGCGAAAGTATCCAGATTTACATGATTGTAAATTTTACGGCTCGGCATGCTGTGGTCACATTTCCTGCGGCTCACGATTAGCCAAGGTCCGCACCTGTACAGATACCGATTGATCGCCGACCAAGATGAATGTGATAAGCGATAAGATCGTGTCTTGCCATTATTATTGCTACTGTTACTGTTGCGACAGTATTCGGGCCGTTTCCGAAGTCCAGGCTAGGACTAGAGGATAATGCGTGTAATACAATCGTGTAATTGACGATAATAATCATTAGCAATAATCATTAGCAACTAATTTGGAACAGGGACTGAAACCGAGGCAATCTATACGATGGGTTTTCGTTTGTATAAAAAAAAATTCTTAGCCTTGTCATTGAATTTGGTGTATCTTGTGACATCGAAATTCGAATTCATCAAAATAATATCGGTTTCGAACTCTGACTTAGAGAATAGAATGTAAGGCCATATTCAACTATTATTGTTGTACATACAGAGGTATGTTTGCAAGTCGAGTTAAGTAATCAGAAACAATAAGAGACATCAGCGTTAATGTAACGAGAAATATATATATATATTATATATTTTTTTTTACTATTCTGCTCAGTCCGAATTGGGTGAATAGCGTTCGCTGTAGTTCGTGATATAGTGTAAATAGCATGATGCAGCAATAAATAACAATATGTATAACATTCCAATTATAGCTGTATCAATGTAAACGTTATAGGTAGTCTTAAAATAGCTGATAGGACGCGCGCGCTGACATAATCATCGCGGGTCCTCTGCAAAATGAAAAGTGCGCCATTGCAATGCAATTTACCGTTAGTAGTGATGAGGAATGCACAGGCGGTTGGCCATTTTGTGCGTGCGAATGTCGAGCAATAAGCCGGTCTGCCACAGCGGCCTGTGCCTAATCAAAAAATGGCTAGTGCATCTTATCGCGGTGTTAGTCTTTAGCGAAATGTCAACACTGACATTATGGCCGGATAGAAAGCAATAGCATAATAATCAGATAACAAGTAAAGTTAACGAGATAGAGAAGTATAATGAGTATCAATTATAATGTAATATAAACACATATATCGGTCATGCATTGATCGCTCGGGGATTTGAGCTATAATTATACGCGAGATCAATTGTGAACCATGAGAATAATATCGTGCAAATATGACTCGAGACGGACTAGCAAATCGCTTCCATCTCGAAGATATATCCGGCAGGCCTGATAAGAGCGGGCTTTGATCTAAAAGATTTACGCAATGTATGTGCGTTAAGTAATCGAAATCTGCAAATAATTTTATTTGCAAACTGTATGAGCATTGTTATCTCTTCTTTTTTGTATGAATTCGACTATAATTTGACTTTCTCTTATTGCAATAATTTTATGAATATACCATTTGCATTAGGTACTATATTTTGTATGGTTTCTCATGACACGTATCCAGTGTCACACGCATATATATATAAACAATGTTTCACAACACATAGTACTATATAAAAAGACATGTTTTTATATAAGTCGTAGATACAGCAAATTAGACCGGCAAATATATATTTTATATTTTTGTACGAAGAGTTTAATAAACATTAACGTCTAATGTAAGGTATAACGTAGTGCAAGAGAAAAGAAATACGCGCGATTATCATTGTTAATAATAAAACGATATTCCACTGAAAAGTGTAATATATTAGTGTTTTATTGGATATATCTACTAAGATATTTTAACAATTTTTAGTCATGGGTTGTGAAATAGATATTATCACTTTTTGTTGTATGATCCTTTCTATAGTTATATATTGTTAACAGTTCGAATGTGACTGATTCCATACAAAATACGTATGTATATATATACATATATATAAAGTTTTTATTTGTTATTTAATAAGTAATAAGTTACACAGATATATTTGTATCTTTAAATAAAGGGATATGTAGTTTCAATGTATAAGACAATAAATTTTATTTAATATTCCAATCGCGCTTATTAATCATCCGTATAAAAAAAATTACACCGCATAAGTATATAATTTATCGTACTTTATATTTGTTTTATCACATGTATCGTATGCAGCGCACGTTTCAATTCAGTTCGTAATCTGTTCGTTTTCGCTTTTTAAGATTCACAGCGCTCTGTGAAGTTTCGATAACGCTCGAGCCTTTCCTTAACCATTCGTTCAATTGCAACTTGGCCTTCCTGCCTGTGAGGAACAAGTCTCTCTCTAATCTCGGCAGTAAACTATTAAGCGTGGGATCGGAAACAGGATTTTGTGCCCAGTCCATGACTAGTCTAAATCGCGACCTGAAGGTCTGAAAGACACGGGATATAATTAAATAATGAATCAGTTAATAAATGCGAATCAATTGATGAACAGCTTAAAGTTAGCACACCACTTACTAGTAACAAACTGTCAATTATCATTTCGCAATCGCGATTGTTGAACCTTTTCAAATACATTCCCAGTTCGTAATAATATGGATTCCATTTATTAAGTACGACAGTACAAGCGTCTGCTAATAAAATTTCTCTGCAACACACATGAGAAACAAGCTGTTAGAGAATTCTTCTCATGATCTTAATAAAAATTAATTCCACTGCATTCGCAAATATGCACACACCTGTAGCCTTCCTTGTATGTCTTGGGTATGTCTACGCTGACTATTGATTCCCTTACTCTATTCAACGGTTGCGCCAACCATAGTGGAAGTTCCAACTTTGTACCTGGTTTCAGGTCCTCCGACTCGGAAGAAAGATCCAGAAAACCTATATGCGCAATAGGACACAACGTAGAACAATTATATGTACAAGAACAAACTCTAAGGGCTCAGATTAAAATACTGTTCTATGTGCAAAATAAATATAACATGGGGAATAAAATATCTGACTTATTAAAATACTGCTCTAGATCGGGGAACTTTATCACAATTTTCATCATAATTACAAGCTAAGAGCTTAATCAATAAGTATACAGTTCAGAAACGCTCCTTCTGTGAAGGAATACAATTCCATTTCATTTTTCTCGTTCTTGTTATTATATTATATTAAGGATCGATTTTAGTTTTAATACAGGAAAGGTGTGATAAAATCTCGATAAGCTGCGGTCCACTTGACGCTACAAATGCTTTGGAGCATTCTTCTTTTCCTTCTTTCTTCATTGAAAGAAAAGAGAAGAGGAATGCTTCGAAGCATTTGCAGCGTCAAGTGGACCGCAAAGGAAATCTCGATAAGCTTACCCAAGCGAGGTAGCGCGACTTCTACTTTGCACGATATCCGTTCCTCCGTACACAAAATATCCGTCAGAGAAAAATAATCCGGCATGTAACTGTAGGACAATGTCATTCTTCCACTTTCAATATTATTTTAAAAATCCTAAACAGCCCCGATGAAACTGCATCTGATTGCACCTGTTGATCAACAATCAGTGAATCAGCGCCTCTCACGAAATAATGGCGTACTTCTTTACTTCTTTCTCTTCTTCTTCTTTGGTAAGAGACGCCGATTATAAAATAGCATAGGATGATAATGTAGATAATACGTTGACATTTTTACCTACATCGAGACGAGATCATATATATACACACACATAACACACATATGTGTATGTGTGTATATGTGATGTAGAAAAAATTAAGATGACAATGTAAATAAAATTATTTTATTATTTAAATTTGTGCATTGTATATAAAGAATATACCAAGGAATAATTCTATAAAATTAATTTATAAATAATTTATAACCCAGATAGCACAGCTGATCTTTATGAATTCATAAAGATCAGATTCAGATCTTTTTGAATTCATAAAGATCAGCTGTGCTATCTGGGAAATTATATTTTTATAATAAAATATATAATAACTTAAATAATACCTAAATATATTTTTTATTTAAACAATATATAAAAATATTAAATAACATAATATATTAATTGATACTAATATAAATTAAAATTTATATTAGCATATTCAAGAAATATATATATGTATATTAATTACACAAATATTTGAAAAAAGAATTTTGTCCATAATTTTACATTTTATATTCTAATTTATTTTAATACATATTTTATGTATATGCAATACATGCGTGTATTTTAATTTTCTAAATTTCTCGTAATATACGGTACACGAAATTATAAACAGAACTCTATCCCAAATTACGCCACGAAATTCTTTACATATCTATATTAAAATTTAAGCAACGTTAACGAAAGATTTTGTGCGAAATATATATCGCGGCAAAAAATGATAGTTAGAATTGTAATTTCCATTCCTCGATTCCCGAATATGCATGTATATGAAATATATATTAAAATGTACACATATATTGGAAATACGTATGTAAAATTATAGATAAAACTCTTTTATATTTGTACAATTATTATATTTCTTAAATATAGATAAATCGCGCAAAAATATCTGCTCCGATTAAACAGCCACCGTCGCCTCAATACCCCTCAATTACTGATTGTGGGAATTATAATTAATCGCCAGGCTAATGATCGCTAATTTTTCGCGATATACAACACTCGCGTTTCGAGAGACAGCTACGCGACGTCGACCAGACACCACCGAGACAGAACGTAGAATACAGCCAGTCAAACCTGTGAAAGTTAACGGAAAGATTCGGCATACGTTGATTTCTTATCGTTCGTTGAAAGTTTTCGGTATTTTTGAACCGGCCGCGGCCGCGCGCGTCGTGCTGCGTCGTGCCGCGTGGGAGGGGTAGGCCGTGACGTCACCGCGCGGGGCGCGCCGGGCCAGAGGACGTCCCGTCCCCCGTCATTCGCATTCCTCGCATTATTGATTATTTTTCGAGCCGCTGAAACGATCAAGTGTCACGGGAGGATATGCGCAATCGCTCTTTCGCAATTGAAGGATGCCACGGCCCGGCCGCACTATCGAGTTCCTCGGTGCCATGCATAAATGCTAAATGCTACGCAACATGTCGTCGTTGTTTTCTGGAGCAGGTATTTTACTCGAGATACGAGAAACGGCCCGCGAATCGCCGTACGTCTTTCTCTCGAGCGATCGCTGCTCCTTCAACGTGAATTGAGAAAGGAAGAGCCGCGGAGGTGTCGATTGCTCGTCAACGCGTGTACTTTCCGTGTGGACTTACGCATTTATTCGGGATACATTGCGCAAGTTTTCCCGGAGAAGATATTTCGCTCGTGATTATACAAGAAACGGCCCGCGGATCGCCACGCTGCGCCGCGCCGCGCCGGCCGTCTTTCTCTCACAATCGCTGCTCCTACGACGCCGTGAATTGAAGGAAGAACTGAAAGTGTCGATCGCTTGTTAAAGTGTACGTGTAGTTTCCGTGTGTACTTATGCGTATATCTCCCCTTAATCGAGATACTTGTCATAAGTCGCGCGAGTGACATCGAAGTTCAAATCGCGTCGCTGCTCTGACTCGCGTAGTACCGCGCAGTACTGAAATACGGCGCCATGATGGTTCATTGGCGGAACGTCGCGGGCACGCAGCGGATCGAGCTCGCGCCGGCGCTCGTCACGACGATGTTTCACGATGACTGATACAATGCGTACAACTTGTAGTGAACTCGATACCGTCAGATTTGACAATCGTGTGGCGTATAGACAATTGTGGCACTCGTGCGTCAGCGGCTCGCCGAAAAGTGAAGTGGCGTATTTCGCGAGAAAATAGCCGGCCGGTATATCTGTCGCGCGCGACACGACGCCGTACTTTCGAGCGCCGCGGTGCCGCGGGTGTCTCACTCGAATCTTAAAATTCGTACGTATCTCCTCGTACGTGTAGTTATATTCGAGTCTTCGTGTGTGATATACATAGTGAAAGAATGTTCGGACGAGATCGTCTCTCCCGTGACGCCCGCGTCAATCCTTTTTCTCGGGAAACGAAACGGGTGGCGCGTGAAGTTGGCGCCGCGATTCTGCGAGTCTTTCCCGCTTCCCGCCGTAACGTTCGTGCCACTTCGTGTAACGTCGCCGATGTCGAGCGGATCGTGTCCTTCTTCCCGCGCGATCGTGTACGTCTCTCTCGCTCCGTTGTGATGGTAAAGCCCGCGTCGATTAACTCCGGGATTAACTACGTAAAGTGTCGCGCGTTACTTCGATAATTAGCACGATTGTATAATTAGCGATCGTAATTAGCCTCTCTTTCGCGAGTGTTGCGTCGAACGTACGGTTGTGCTAGTGAGAAATCGAGGGACCTGCACTGAGAGGAGGCGGCGGCCTGGGAGGCATCGGGCGACAGCGTACCAACACTTCTGTAAGTGTTACTTTTTATTTTTCGCAAAGATATTATAGAATCCCTCTTTTCGTTTACCCTTCAGTTGCTATATTAAACCATGATTCGCAAGTTAAATTAGTAACAAGAAATAATTTGAAAAGTTCCATTAAAGTTGATTTTAACGTAAAGAAATTTTTCAAAGTAGTAATTAAAAAAAAATTAAATTGAATAACGAATAAGATGTTTGATGCGCGTGACAATTATTTAATCGATTCGATTATTTTTATGTTACAGAAAATATCCACGCGGGAAAGAGCAACATTGCTTTGCATCGAGGGAACACGAGAGACATCCCGAGCAGCCTGAGAGGAGGTGGAGGCCTAGGAGAGGCATCAGGTGCCGGCGGAGCAACATGCGGTAAATATTAATTTATTTATACATATACATATATTATATCTTATACGGATGGGTTATTTACTTTTAAACCGGATAGTTATTCAGAAAATAAAAGTTATACAGAAAAAGAGTTTTATTTTAGAAATTCTATAGAAACTTGTGTTCAATGGATAGAGTATTTTTAATAAATTGCAAGATTATTTCATTAAATTTGCTTAATAAACAATAATATAAACTTTAGTGTTTATACAGTAATCATTTTTTGAAATATTGACTGTCTCTCTCTCTCTCTCTCTCTCTCGTACTCTGCTTTAATTCGGATTCTACATTTGTTTGTTACAGAATCATCGTAGCGACGTTGCAGAATAACTCCGCTGTTGCGCATCGGTCGGTGAGTAATGATTAAAATTTTATGATTAAGGTAACGAATTTATGACAATTACGTCAAATATATTGCAGAGTCAAGTTATCACAATAAATTATTACATATATTACGTTTCATAGATTCATTGTCTTAAAATAGAATGACTGGGTCAGATTAGGATTTAACATTTAATCCTGGATAAATCACATAAATTGATTTATCGTACATTTTGTCATTGTAAATTCCATCCCAAATATCTTTCAGGATTAAGTGTTACATAAATTGGTGCAAGAATGCAATATATACGCTTAGAGATGTTTTTAGCCTGCATATATCATGATTGAATATAAAAAGTACATGGCATTATTTTAATCATTTATTGTTATGTATATACAATCTATTTAATATATTTTTTACGTAATCTATTTAACAAAATTTTTCACGATCATTATTTAAAATTATCTGTTCTTATAACGCACCAATTTCAGCCTAAGCTTTCACGGTCTAGTTAAAGCGATATGACGTGAGATCTAATAAATGATGTTTTGCGAAACAGAAAATTTTTTGTAACAATTGTTTTAAACTTGATTATACTTAATTTCGCGTTAATATAAATACTTGATTTTTAAGTAGTAGTATAATTATCGTAATAAAATGTAACTATCAAAATTCAAATTGTTTACTCGAGTGCATAAAGTATTCACTCAATACTTGTATTAGCTCAATATTGTGCAGGAACTTGATTATCTCTTTCGGATCTCGCGTCATTAATTCTTTATTTCTCATCCTTTTGAGGTGAGACTCGATATGCGAAACGATATCGAAAAAAAAATGGGTCTAGATTTTTTCAGTTTGCGTTAGTCAATATTGTTATTTATTTACATTTTGCATTTTTATTTAAGTCCTGCATGCTTATATCAGATTTAAATTAAAATTTCTATTATTCGTAAAATGTAGTCGAATTTATTCGGATTATATACGCGGTTGATTAAAAGGTTTTTTTCGAATTAACAGCTCCTAACTAATTAAAATCATTTTTGTTTTTAATGAAGAAAATGATCACTTGCGTAAATTATAGATAATAAGTAGATTTTGAACGCTAGTAATTTTAAAAGTACTTAATTTAATTTTGTTACAAATGGCCCTTCGCGACGCGGTCGTGTTTCGCGCATCGTGGGAAAAAGCGTAAAATCATTACGCTTATCTGCCGTCTATGATTAGGCGGCAACGGAAGGTGTATTCCTTCTTCTTGTTTCTGGCTTTGCCAGAATGGATTTAGCCATGAAATGGTCAAACTGGTCAAAGGAGAGAAGATCTACAAAAGGTAGGTTGGTGTTGAACACCACCAATTTAGTGTATAATGTGCATATAGGGAGGGTAATATTTTTTGCACATGTAAACGCGTAATCGGAGACGGGAAAGTGACGTCTCCAGCTTAATCTCAATTAATCGCGAACTTAAAATCTTTTAAACTCCTTTTTAAAATCTTTACTTTTTTAATTTCGGGTAATCGCGGTCGCGACTAATTAATATTGATAAAATAAACTAATAATAATAAAATTAAGTAAACTAATAAATTCGGGTGGGCAGGAATAACGCGTTAGGTAAATAGAAATATGGTAGGAATATGAACATATAGAAATATGGATAGGCGAGGAATATATACATGCATAGAGATATTACTTCGGGTAGGTAGGAACACGAAAGGATTGTAATTCGTACTGTTAATTACATAGGATAGTGTAATAAATTAAATTTTAGTAAATTTGAAGTATGTTATAGCTCAGTAATATTATATAATATTATT
>JASTWK010000638.1:0-52500 GCA_030770225.1 Temnothorax unifasciatus
AATTGCATAAAAATAATTAAAATAATTTTTTTATTGCCAACCTGTGTAATTAAACTTTTTACCTTTTTTGTGGCCGCAGGCATAGATAAATGCCATTGTTCTTAACAAGTTTTTTCGCTATTCTTGTCATGAAATTTGTTGAACCTATAATCTCCATAATTTTTGGTATACTCCACTTGTAGGCAATAAAGTTAAGATTTGTATTTTTTCGGCACGAGTCGTATATTCGTCATGAAATTTGTCTCGAAGGCTCTCAATCATTTCAATAGCGTCGGAACTATTTAGTTGGTGATTAACTCAAATCATGTCAACTCCATACGTTCGTTTTAAGTTTCTAGCAATAGTATTATACTTTTTTATTCAGATACGACTCCGTTCTTTTTAGCTTCTTAGTATGAATTGGAGATTGCTCAAGCAATCTAAGCTTTGTTCACAACGGGTAAGGCAGTTTGAATGCTTAATGAGCTAATCTGTTGTGATAAAATTTGTTCACCATCATTTATGCTGAAATCTATGAGAACAATAGAATGATAAAAAAAATCTAATAGTTATGCTAAAAAGCTATTAGAGATAGGTGAATATTTAAAAAAAATCAAATTTATTGTACTGGTTGGAGTGTAGATATTGTCATTTCTAACATTAATGTCATCAGGATTATTCTTAGGTAAATCAGTTTGGCTAACGGGATTAGTGTTACCTATTTTGATCTGTTCAGCATCAATATCAGCATCCAATTTAAATCATCAATAGACATACTTTCATTAGTGACTTCAATAATTTGTTCATTAGCCGGCAGACTTTGATTACTTATTTTTTTTAAACAAGCCGAACATAGACGATCATCTTCTTTAAATTGCCATTGAAGTTGAATATTTTTGCTCACTCGACAAAGATTTTTCGTCTTTCTGTGCGTTTCTTAATCTTGAAAGGATTACAGCAGCGATCAAAAATTTTTCTCGGTGCCATGATATCAACAAAACATTTACAAAACTATTATCAATAGGTTACCGCGGTAACCTTCGATACCTTCTACTACTACGCCATCTGCACGGGGATTCTCTAACTCCTTAACGACAGTTTCGGTATCGTTGCGTAGGTATTATATATGATAAAAAAGCTGTGGAACGATACCGAAACTGTCTTATATAATATGGCATAATTTTTTGATATATTTATCATTTATTTTGTTTTTTTTAATTTTTATTTATTAATTTTATTTTCAAATAAATCTGATTGCTATTTTCACAGATAATATATTGTACGTGTTTTTTTCATTATATGATTTAATTGTGACATGCTATCCGTTAAAGTTCCCCAATTTATAATATTCCATTTAAAAAAAGTAATTCAATAATAAAAATAAGTAAAAATGCAATTAAAAACAGAAAATATTCGAATTTCCTCTTTATCTATAGATCGAAATTTCAGGATTGCTGTCTATAAATTTATCAAATTTTTTTATAGCCATCGGTAGAGTCTATCTTATTTTAAAAATTATTTTCGAAAAAAAAATTAAGAAAAGTCCCTTAAAAATCGAAGTTATTGGAATCCCATTTTCTTATAGGTCTCAAAAATTTCGAAATTAAGTCTAGAATTTGTGAGATTTTTTTGAAAAAAATCAAAACGGTCGCACTGAGAAAAACAAACATTTTTTACTTAAATCCTAAAAAAAACAGTCATATTGCCCATTAAACATTTTTTCGATATTTTCTTCGAAAAGTTCAGTGAAAAACAAAAGAAAGACCACCTTATTTTTTACATTATCTTTTTTTCTTCTTAAAGTTACAGGCATTTGAAATTTTCCAAATTTTAAACTGCATTTTTTTTTAAATCCATAACTTAAGTATGAGTAGAGATAAAAATCTAAAAAAAATCATAGAACTTTCATTTAGTATAAAAACACAAAAAATTTTCGACCAAATCAAAAATGGTCGAGGACATTCATCGGTTGAGTTGGCATGGAATGCCCCATATATAATAATAATATTAATAAATAATAGTTAAAAAAATGATGGTTTTAATTGATGTTTTAAAATTATAGTATTGGAAGACGGATGGGATGACTTCTTATTAATGGTAGCAATTAATTACGAAAGGAACAAGAAAATAGAGGGCTGACACATATTGAAAGAGAATCGAATATTGATTTGACTGATTCGAGGAAACGAAAACGAAAGGATGATAAATGAAAAAAAAAGAGATGAAGAAAAAAGAAGGAATAAAAAATGTATTGAAATAATTTGATATTTTAAAATGTACTTGTTAGGAAGTTGGTTATAGGGCGAAACTATTATATTGCAGAGTACTTGTATATATTATTTATTTGGCACTGTCCGCGTTATATACATAAAATAAAACTGGCTTGAACAGAACTAGCGTGCACACGCGGAAGCTACCGGAAGGAGGAAGAAGAACATAGAGTAGTATATCATGGAAAGTAAACTCGAAAAAAAGACTAGCCCTCTGTCTAGCGTTACTAAACTGTTCGATAATAACTAGGACCTAATAGGCACGAGCACACGTAGATCTGACATTCTGACAGTACTAACGGCGTTAATATAACTTGGAAAGGAATTTTATCATTCGCTTAAGGACCGTTTCTCCTCCCTCAGGGCTTACTCTAGCATCAACTGAACTTTACTAATCCTGACCTCCAAGGCACAGCTTTATATATAGACAGCAATCGATTTATCCCGTCGACTTTATCCGTCAGAAAATCTTCGAGGAAAACAACGTTAATCGTCGTTGCAAATAGAACAATATTAATGCGTTCGAAGCCGTGAGAATATTGATTGATTCTGTCTAACTAAAGGCACTTAATGTGTAAAAAATTAAAACATTTTAAATTTTTAATAAAATACTTTAACAAAACGAACAGAAAAACAGAAAGTGAAAAAAATTATAGTCTTACGGAACTTTACAAAGAAGAAAGTATGTCACTATTAAAGTGTCTCCTTTCATTATAGAAATAACGAAGAAAATATTTTAATAGAATATCGAGAATAATCAGATATATCGAAATAAATCGTGTTTATATGATGAAAACGCTAGTATCAAAATTCTGTCGTCTGTTACGAGGTAATGTACGTTATATTAATATTGATTCTGTGCAGCGTCGTAAGTCCACCGCAAAACAAGAAGCAAATGCATCTACGAGGCTACGTACGACTCGCGTTCGGAAAAACGGAGTTCGACCTTTCGCAGTTTCTCAATTATTCCAGGAAGGTGGATGGCTTTGCACCAATATTTTGATTTTCTTTGTTTCTGTAATGGTAAATCGGCCTCGTTGTGCCGCTTAGGAGTGCGCCCGGAAAAATACCCGGGAGCTTTCTAGTTAAGCGCACACTCATAGCTTTACGACTTCGCGGAGACGAGCCAAAGTGCCTCCTTTTCGACATTGGCTCCGTTAAATCCCAAACTACGTAATAATTTAGAAGCTTACGGGGCGAACCCCGTCTGTGTGTGCCCCGCGCAGTCGATTTCAATAGCCACACTAACGTTTTTCGTCGGAGTGCCCCATAAGCATCCAAATTGCGGAATTCTTTATTACGCTTTTTGTGATGAGCCCATAGACCATTTGCCTGCCGGATTTATGCGATCCATATTGATAAACAACAAGTACATGATCTCGAAGTTATGTCATCAATTTTGTACGAATGATATTCCTCTCGTGGGACCTGAGCAAATACTTGGTGAGTGTGAATTTTTTTTTACGATGTTTACTTTTTTGCTGACAAAGGAATCGCGTTTCCAGGGACAGTAGCAATAAAAGAATTTCACGGATTGATAGGCCAAATGCTCGATGAAAAAGGACGATGAAAGAAGACAGCCTCGCCATTATGTTTTTATAAGTAAACCTGTAAGCCATTTGTAGCGAATTTTTGAGGTTTATAGCAATTCCGTTGCATCACATACGCGATCAGCGAAAACATGCTTGTTGCTCGTCAAACATTGTATCGTGTATTAAAGTGCAATTATATTCGGTTATCGGGAATATTTTAAACGCGATCAGAAATATCAAAAGCGCGATTAAATTTCAGACTTTTAAAATTTTAAATATCGGTATTAATGCTTATATAAAGAGAAACTTATTAGATTAAATTTCAGACTTTTAAAATTTTAAATATCGGTATTAATACTTATATAAAGAGAGATTTATTATGTTATATATAGATCAAGTATTACGCTATGTGAGATATAGATCAAGTATTACGCTATGTGAGCTAAATATATTTTTTATTATCAAAATTGTCGTGAAGCGCATATCACATCATGTTGATACATTTATTATTACTAGTTTTTAGATTTAAGCACATATATATAATATTATGAAATTCGGAACCAACTTTAATGTTCACATGAATCCTTGATAATAATAGTAAAAAAAGTGATATATAGGAACAAAACTCCGACACGGTCTCGCAGGAAATACAATTTGATTTTTTGGCGACCTAGAGGCAATTACGTTTCATTTGGTATCGCGTAATGTTGTCGTATCAAAAGATATTTACGATTTTTTATTTCCCATAGAACCACGAGGACTTTCTACATCCGATCAACAAGGTTATATCTATAAAAGGGAAAACGTCTTCGCCGCGCTCAATGAACGCAGAAACAGTTCGGAGATAATGGTCACTCCCTACGACCGATAAAACCGTTCTTAATGATAACGGCGTCATTTTGGAGTTTGTGTGGGATAAAGAATTTGATTCGTCTTTCACCTTTTCTTCTTTCTCGCACATTTTCCAGCCCTCACCTTGCGCGCATCGTCTTAACGGACGTGAAGTTCCGCAGTAATTCCATGGGACTGTCATTAAAGGGGCTTTCGCGGTTCACTCGAGAGCGAATGAATGATAACCCGAGCTCGCATTCGCGCACGAGCCCGCGCGCACGCGAGCGAGCGAGCGATCGTCGATGCATTTCAGCCCTCTCGTTAGTTATGCGTATTATGTATAATATTGGTTTATTATCAGGTATTGTCGCGGGCCACCTCTGACGCGGCCCCGTTGAACATACCAACGTTGTCGGCTCCGACCGCGTCCTCTTCCTTGTCGATATCCTGTAATAAGAAAATATGATAAAAATATTTTAAATAGTAAATACTATTGAATAAACAATTTTTTTTTCAGTGCCCTAATATACATAAAAACAATCGTATTTTTTTTTTATATTACGTACTATTGGCTTCCTGCTGTTGTTGCGCCAGCGGCTGCTCCAGCAGTGGCTTATCTTCTCTTCCTCGTCGATATATCCTGTAACAAGAAAATATGATAAAAATACTCTAAATAATAAATACTATTGAATCAATAATTTTTTTTCTCAGTACCCTAATATACATAAAAATAATCATGTTTTTTATTAAAATTATATACTAATTGGTCCCTGCGCCAGTGGCTGCTGGTTGGCTTCCTGCTGTTGTTGCGCCAGCGGCTGCTCCCGCAGTGGCTGGCGCGGTTGATTGTTGGCCTCCTCCTGCTGCTGCTGCGCCAGCGGCTGCTTCAGCAGTGGCTGCTCGGCCTCCTGTTGCTGCTGCATCTGCTCCTGCGGATGGACCCGCTCTCGTAATTGCCATTGCAGCTCCTCAATTACAAACTCTTGTTGTTCTATTTGCTGCCTCAGTTCTTGAATCATTAATAATTAAGTAATTATTATTTATTTCTGGAAATAAAAAGAAAAATTGTCAAAATTGCAAGTTTTTTGCCGTTACAATTTGAAATACTTATTTATAATCTATATAATACTTACGTGACATATTACGAGACGTTTTTTTCACTTCACCGCGATAAATTTCTACTATTTTCAACGCCAAGCATGTTGAACATAGTACACTAATATTGTTTTTTTTTTTAATGTAGGTTTTAAACTTCACTCTAAACTTGTCAAAACCGGTATAGTGCGATTAGTCATTTCACTTGTGTCGTGTGCGCGGCTTGTTATTTAACAGTAAATATACATACAAATATACAAGTTGATAATATACATTCGCAAAGAAAAAGAGAAAAATAAGGTATTTATAAAATGAACAATATTATAAATAAACTGTAATAAATAATGCATTTAATAATGTTATTAATAATTTATTTTTATAACATGCTTACATATAACAATATATTATTAAAAAAATAATATATTATTGTATACTCATACAGCACATGATATCGTTCGAATGTTCTGTACTCGTACTGTAAATATACGTACCGTATATAATATACTTCAAAAATTTCTGTAACATCTCTAGTAGTATATTATTTCTAATAAATTCTCAGGACGTACTTGTAATATCTCATAGTACCCTTATGGAAAAATACACTCAACGTCTTAAAATTGGGTGTGATTTCGGACCGCCAATTGAAGATTAACCAATCAAAGATGTTGAAATGATGGTTAACCTTCATTGGCGGTCCGAAATCACACCCAACTTTAAGACGTTGAGTGTATTTTTCCATAAGGGTACTACAATATTTTTCGTAAATTCTCAGGATGTACTTGTAATATCTCACAGTAGTATATTGCGCGACGGTCTCGTCATAACCTTCCGCGGCTTTTTTGGTCCCGTTTTATTCTGTGTGTTTTAATTGCTTAATATTTACATGTTTGTTTAGAATTGGATTTATAAATTTACGTTTCTTCACTAAAGTCCGGTGTCCACGATGCAAGAACTGTGTCCAAAGGGTATAGCCGGGTTTGTATGGGAAATCTGCCCCCGCGGCTTTTTCGATTCGCACTTGGGGGATCGATTTGACATTAAATAAAAATAATTTAGCTAAACTTTTAGCTCTTTATCTCAAACGATTTTCGAGATTTTCAAAAAAACTACATTTTTCAATTTTATTTATTTTTAATAGTAAAATTCAAAATTAATGAATGGTGATTTTTTTTCTAATTCTTAGGAGTAAAAGGGATGAAAAAACACTTTCATTATAAATCTCAGGTGGAAAGCCGATTTTTAAGAACAGAAATAAAACTAATCATTTTTTTTACCGTGTTATTTAAAAGTGTCCACCGCCAAACTTTGTCAGAAAATGTCTTCTATACTCCTTTACACTCAGAAATTTTTTCATTTTTTTTGAAGTGGTGGAACATTATGAAAAAAAATAAAAACTAATTTTTTTTTTTTTTTCAAAATCTTGCGTTTGAACGCATTAAAACTCTTGTACTGCTAGAGAAATATATAGAAAATAATTTTTCAACTGAAAAAACACAATTTACTTACAAAAATATTTAAAAAATTAAGAAATGCATTACTTCAAAAAATAAAGGACATTAAAAATTTTTGAATTGACGTTAATTTTCTTTTTCACGCAAAAATTCATAGAAATAAAAAAATTAATGTTTTTGTACTATGGCAATAATTTTTATACCGTTAATAAAAAAAATGAAAATCTTATTTGATAAGTTATACTATATTATTTATTTTTAACAATACGTATCATCAATTATTTACATTCAATGAAATGATTTCACATTAGATATATATAAAAATACTGTTTTGAATGACGTCGGTTAGTCTTCGTCACTGTCTTCATTCACTACAGCATTAACTTTTTCATTTATAAACAGACGACTCAATATTTCGGCAGGTCTTATTTTTTAGCCAAATATGAGCGTAAGAAAGATAATACATATATGATAGCTGCAATGTGAGAGCAGCACCCTACAGTACGCCTACCATTAGCACAATCACAAAAATATCGACTAATCCCAGAGATGTAGGGTGCTGCTTTTTTTTTTTTTTTTTTGTTACGAGGTGGAAAATACGCACGTATACCCCCTCCCTCCTGGGTGAGAGAGGGGGTTATGCGGGACTCCAACCCGCTAAAAACCACCCCGAGGATCCTAACCGAATTTATTCAGGGAGGCCCCGGGAATCACCGAAGTATACCTTCCAGGGCCCCCCCAATTCTTAGCCATTTTTTTGGCTCCACAAAGCTAATTGTGACGAATGGCGATCCTTGCACCATCCGTCACCCCCCTCCGAGGAGTTGCTTTCGCGTCGGACGGGTGGCTACCCAGAAGCCACCCGCCCGCTCCTCGGGCGGGGGGGGGGAGGGGGGTCCCGCCGTTGAACGACGGGCACCCTCCCCCCCCGCGCCCTCTCGTTGAGGGCAGGCAGGGGCCGAACTCAGGGGCATGCCCCCGAGCCCCGCCCCCCCCCCCTACACGGCCCGGACGGAGCGCTTGTGACAGGGACCCCGTGGGGACCCCGCCCGAGCCCCGCCCGGACCGCGTCGCGGCGTCCGACTGTCGGACTCGACGGGTGCAGCGCCATACGGCACTACCCCCGCCCCCTTACACCCGTGTATCCAAGTAAAGAGAGAGGAGGGAGGGGGAACCGCTGCCCGAGCAGCGGCCCCCGTCCCCCTCTCTCCACGTACTCCCTCCCATTTCCAACACGCGACTTTCCGCCGGCCGGTGGGTAAAGGCGGGGAAGAGTGACGCCCCCGTCGGAGGGCGCCACCCCCCGCCCCCATCGTTGTCCTATTCCTCTCCCAGATTTGGGGCGTCCCTCCGCCTGACGGCACGCCAGCGCCTTCTCGGCGGTGGCGGCGGCCTCGGCGGCCTCGGCGCTTCCTCCTCGCTACTCTCTTCGCTTGCAGGGGGGGGAGAAACCTCCCCCCTTCGAATCCTCTCGTCCGCCTCCTTCCGCGACATCACCTCGCCGCAGAAGGAGACGAACGCCCTCCATCTTCTGTCCGCTTCCTCCCCCTCCTCTCCGACCGATCTTTGAAAGATCGTCGGGAGGGCGAGGTCCTCTCCCATGCATTCCCGGAGGACACGGCGCGCCTCCTCCCACTCTGGGCATACCTCCAGAGTGTGCTGCGCCGTGTCCGCCTCCTCCGGGCAATAGTGGCAGCGCGTGGTGCGCTCTTTCCCGATGCGACACAGGTAATGACCAAAGCAACCATGGCCCGTTATTACCTGTGTCGCGTGGAACGTAAGCCCTCTCATCATCTTACGCTCCACCCACCCCTCGAGTACTGGCTGGACGGCCTCTCTGACCCTCCTCCCCATTAACCTTGGGTTTTCCAGGAAGGTTTTCCACTTCCCGAGGAGGGTCTCCGCGGCTTGACGCTTCAGCCCCTCTTTTATCCCCGCCGGTAGGGTCTTCGTCCCCAGCCGTTCCTTGACCGCCTTAACGATCTCGTACCTCCTCGCGTACGACTCGGCGATCAAGCTGACCGGGGGAACACCGGCGAGGATCGTCGCCCCCCACGTGCGAAACGGTCCGGTAGGCTCTGGCGGCTCTGTTCGCGATCACGCGCTGGGCCGCCGCCATTCGCCTACTGAGGTGGGCACTCTTGCCCACCTTCTCCCACCATATCGGTGCTGCGTACAGCAGCACCGAGTGGACCGTCGCAACGTAGAGGCGACGCACGCCGCCGCTGGCTCCGCCGATGTTCGGCAGAAGCCGGGCCAGATTATTGGCCACCATCTCGGCCCTTGGAGCCACGCGAGCGACGTGCTCGCTGAAGCTTCTTGTGCCGTCCAGCCACATTCCCAAGTATCTAGTATAAGGGGTGGCCGGGATTTCGATCCCTCCTATATTGAGGCTGAGTCCTGCCGGAGGTGGCCCCGACGTCCTGCGATTGTAAAACGCAGTCACCTGCGTCTTTTGTGGAGCCACCTCTAATCCCAGCCTCTCTATAGAGCGCACCATGCATGCCGCTGCCACATTGGCCAGCCCTGTAAGCTCCCGCCAGCCCTCCCCGCTGACTCCCAGGTATATGTCATCGGCATATCCCGAGAGCCAGCAGTTGTCGGGGAGGGCAGTCCTGAGGACCAGGTCGTAGGCTATTATCCACAATAGGGGTCCCAGTACAGACCCCTGCGGGACCCCGCAACCCACGAACCTGACCCTCAGTTCCCCGTCCTGATCCACATACGCGAATCCTCTTTCCAGGAGGTAGTCCCGGACGACCTCTATCAGATAGGCAGGGACACCGAAGTCTAACAGTGCCCTGCCCAATACCGGCCAGGGGAGGGAGTTGAAGGCGTTCCTCACATCGTAGGAAACGCCCATTACTACCCTCCCCGCCTCCAGCTCGGCCTCCGTACGGGCAAGGACGCGCTTGATCGCGTCGATCGTTGAACGGCCCGCACGGAAGCCGAATTGGTCGTCCGAAAGACCACCTTCAGCCCTCTCTTCAAGATGCTGGACGAGGCGCTCGGCAATTATTCTCTCAAATATTTTGCCCGCCTCGTCCAGCAAGCACACGGGTCTATACGCGGACGGGGAATCCGGCGGTTTACCCTCCTTGCGCAGGAGCACAAGGCTGGCCCTTTTCCACACCTTGGGGAACCGGCCGGCGCGCAGACACGCCGTATACACTTTGCGCATCCTACCGGCCAGTCCCCCCGCGGCCAAGGTCCAGGCTCTCCCCGGTATGCCGTCAGGGCCAGGAGTTTTACCCCTCCTGACCCTGCGGAGAGCCCTCGCGAGCTCCTCCTGACTGACCCCCATTTCCTCTTCGTCCCATTCCCATGGCGGCAGTGCTGGGAACAGGACCTGTCCCCCGTCGCCGACGGGGAACAACGCTCCCACCACCGCCTCCACGAAATGGGGGTCATGGTTTGAAGACCTACAGTTGCCACCATCAGTAAAAGATATCGTTTTGGATAATGAGAATTCAGAAGGTAATTTTCAGTTCGCGACTCTTGATTGTATACATGATTTATTTAATTTATTTAACTATTTATTATTTTCAGTTGATGGCGAGGAGTCCGAATATGATAGCGATGAAGACCCTGAATTTGAAGAGAGTGTGCAAGATACGGAATATGAAACCGATTGATTTTTTTTAAATGTACTTTCTCACAAATAAAATTTATTTTTTTTAATTTTTTATAAAAATGTATATGATATACATTTGTGTGTCAAAGTTTATGATTATTTGAAAAGGAGGGGTGTCAATAAGACCGTTTTTTTTACGTCAGAATCGCACCAAATTGTGGTATTTTCTTCCGATGTAGCTCACAATCTCCTAGAACCGTTTGCTGTCCGAGCAATTAGAGACTGAGAACGGACAATCAATGGAGTTTTTAATTTTTCACATGGTGATAGTGCCGGTCTCATTTCAGCATGTCATTGTTGGGAGGGAGGGAGGAAGGGAGGGAGGTGTAGAGGGGGTAGGGGGGGAGAGAGAGAGAGAGAGGAAGGGAGGGTGGGAGAAAGAGAGGGAGAGCAAGAGAGAGAGAGAGAGAATGACGGGAACCAGACGGGAGGGACCAGGTCTGCCTCCCTCTCCTTTTTCTTCCTCCCTCTCCTTCTCCCACCCTCCCTTTCTCTCTCTCTCTCTCTCTCTCTCTCTCTCTCTCTCTCCCCCTATCCCCTCTACACCTCCCTCCCTTCCTCCCTCCCTCCCAACAATGACATGCTGAAATGAGACCGGCACTACCACCATGTGAAAAATTAAAAACTCCATTGATTGTCCATTCTCAGCCTCTAATTGCTCGGACAGCAAACGGTTCTAGGAGGTTGTGAACTACATCTTACAATGTCCTACATCGGTAGGAAGAAAATATCACAGTTTGGAGTTTGGAACGATTCTGATGTAGGCCAAAAAACGGCCGTATTGGTACTTCTCCTTTACTTTAACTTTTGTTTATGTGCTAAAACAACTTTAAGACATGTTGATTTTTTAAAGTAATTGTGTTAAAAGAACTCAAAATAATATTTAATTTCTAAATAAAATATATAAAGTGTTAAGTTATCACGTTGACATAAATGTAACAATGAAAATGTTAAGATTAAGAAAATAATAACATAGCTGTTGTATGTTAATTTTACATTGAAATAATAATCAAATCTTGATAACATAAGAAAATTTTAACATATGGACCGCTATGTACACACGATTTTTTACTGTGTAAGGTAAACTATGACATGTTTTTTATTAAAATGGTCATAAGTCATAACAGCGAACTTTATTGATGAATTACTTACTTATTAGAGTTCTTAAATGTAAAATAAACTTATTAATCTTAAATTATTGACGTAGAAGAAAACAAAGATAAAATCACCTTAAAGGAAAAAAACCCTGGAAAAATATCGCAATGAAAAGAACCCGAAAAAAAACCGTTTTTTTTTCCCAAAGTTTCCGAGAATTTATTCTGGCTAAGAACACTATGTATATCTATTCAATTGACTTCTGACATTTTAATAATAGTTCCTTTAGTCCTTTACGAATATTCAGATAAATTGTCAGAAGTGCTATGAAATATGTACGGTGTGAAAATCAAGAGAAAAGCGATCCACTGGGCTCTGCGCCGCGCGCCGAAAGACGCTCTCGCACTTTGCACCTGATTTACTCACGATTGCTTCCACTTTGCCTTCTGACACTTTGCACTTAGTTTATTCTATATAAATAATACAAATGCAAATTGTCAGAAGTTCTTCTTAATATGTAAATTTGCCGAGATTTTTTGCAATTTTGGCAGCTTCTGACAACCCTTTATCTTCTACTTACTCTTCTGACAATTTTTTCCCTGCTTTTTCTCATACTCCTCGATACCTATGTCAATTTTCAGCCGTGCCGATCGACAGTTTTTTTGGTCGGAAAATTTACATGTTTGGGCGGGCGGCCCACCCACTTATATTCCAGCGCGCCTTCTGACGATCGGGCTTTCGCTTTGCCGACAGCAATCAAACCTTTTCCAGGTAAGATATTTCGTGGACCGAGGCATGTCGCTTTCTCTGTAGCCAGCTCTCCGTCTATCCCGACCCCCGTTCGCGTGCGTCTTCTCGTTCGCGCGCGGTCCCTCTCGCTCCCGGCCCCCCGTTCGCGTGCGTTTTCTCGTTTTCGTTCTCTTTTCCTCGCGCGTTCTCACTCACGATCGCGTTTTCGTTCGCGCGCGTCTTCACGTTCGCGTTATCTCCCCCCCGTTCGCGCGCGTTTTCTCGTTCGCGCGCGTCTTCTCGTTCGCGTTCTCTTTCTCTCGCGCGTTCTTGCTCACGATCGCGTTATCTCGTTCGCGCGTGTCTTTTCGTTCGCGTTCTCTTTTCCTTGCGCGTTCTTGCTCACGATCGCGTTATCTCCCCCGTTCGCGCGCGTTTTCTCATTCGCGGTCCCCGTTCGCATTCTCTTTCCCTCGCGCGTTCTCGCTCACGATCGCGTATCTTTTCTTCGCAAACGATATTTAATCGTTTAGATTTTCGCGATATTTAATTTTTAATATTACATTTAAGTAAACGATAAACGAAGACAGCTTAATTCTAATGGCAAGGAATGGGATGAATGAAAAATGAAAAGGAAAAATCTTTTGAACTTTTTACCATATTATATGCATTTATTTCTCATGTAGCGCATTATACACAATATGCACGCGCTAGAATCCACGTAGACTATTTATAAGTACAAAAATGCGAATCTTGCAAATAGCGCCAATGTACGGCTGCTGTTGCGAACATACCATTTCAATTGCAGATCCGCACCCATTACCATCTGTAATGGGGCATAGGAGTACTAAACAGAAAAAATATATTAAAAATAACTCTACACTACATTTCACTACCCTTTGTCACACTTTACCAGTCGCATGTAGGACTAAATAAATCGCCATCCTCTGTCGAAATGTATGTTTCCCAAATCCAATTAGGCTCCCTGATACAATGCTTAGGACACCACTCCATGTAGCGGATTGCTATTTGCGTTTCAGGGATAAACTCACAAACGCCATCTTCATAATGATAATACCAATGATGTCCTGCTAAACAGTACAGTCGTGAGCGTCGTGGGATGAGTCGTTCAGATAAGTATTCATCCCGATGACCATCATATATATCATTGCCGTACTCATCATCTCCAGGCTTGTATCGCGATACGTAATAATCGTTAATTCTGCCACGACACATGATAATTTGAAAGTTATTAGGTCAAATCGGATGCGCTATACTTGTATCAGTAATATAATATCTCTGCAACGCGTGATGTGTTGGGCACCACTTGTTAGTGCGAGTGAGCACGTTTCGAAATCCAAGTTCTCGGCCGCGAAGATTACGTACAATCGATGAACAATAACGTTTGTCTGTTCCCGCGTTGTCCATATTTTTTCGCACAGTGTCAACATGCCGTTTCAAACTCTCGACTGCGCGCTAGAATACTCGTAGACTATTTATACGTACAAAAAATGCGAATTTTGCAAATTGCGCCAATGTACGGCTGCTGCATGGTGACCACCACCACAATCTACATAAATGTGATATCGTTGTCTAGAACGTGATCACCTCATCGGGCAATAGCATCAAATATGATTTTTTCAAGAACACGTCGCGACGTATCTCGCGATGATTTCATCGAACACGTGCAAAACTGCAAATTTTGCAAATAGTGTCGATGTATGGCTGCTGCAGTTATACAGATCAAATCACCGAAAGTCACGTTATTGTTTTCAAGAACATACATGTCTCACAATGATTTCATCGAACACGTGCAAAACTGCAAATTTAGCAATTTCGCATAAGTCAATGGTGCGTTATTGTTTTCAAGAACATACGTGTCTCGCGATGATTTCATCGAACACGTGCAAAACTGCAAATTTTGCAAATAGCGCCGATGTACGGCTGCTGAGATCACGGGGAAATTAAATATGCTAGCAAACGATGCATCATTAGTAGAATATAAATTGACGAATCTGGGGGATACGCTCAGTAGTCGAGAATTGGAAGTCGTGAGTGCAATTGTGTCAGAAAGAAGATCGTGCAATAACATGGAGCAGGAGTTGTTGGACCAATCCACCCTTTTAAATTGGTGGGAAGAATTTACCGCGTGGGAGCAACGATGCAACGAGTTTATCGAATCGTTGGAAGAACAAAACCGAATTAAACGGCCACGATTATCGACCGGTCTCAAACAGTCGTTGATTGCTTGTATCGCACGACTCGAAGGTCTGAAAGACTCGGTACGTCAACGTTTCGTGCATGTGGGTGCCGGATACAGTGCGAGTGAGACAGGACTCAGATGGCGTGAAATAGATACGGCTTTTGAAAGTCGTATACTGACCGGTGTGGTAATAAATTCCAAACACATCGACCCACGTCAATTTCTCAAAGATGCGAGAGACATTGTACTCATTCATGTGCAGAACGTCATGCAACGACATGACAATGTAAAGATAAACACAATGTTTAATGGTGAATTTGTTGCGGGTGACAAACGCGCGAATAAAAGTATCGCTACAAGAAACAGTGAACTCTTTCATATGCCCGATCTGCGCGAGTGGTACAAGCAACGCGTTATCGAGCCTACCCTAGCATCGCTGGAGGAATTCCAGGAACGTGATAGTGGATGGGCGTTGTCACGTATACTCAATTTGACTGTTAACGTAAACAAGTACAATCCATTGCACGCGGGGTGTCTTGTGGAAATACCGCGAGAAATTAAAATAAAGAGAGCGGTGATAAACGTGCGATCAATGGGCAATGCATGTTTCGCATGGTCAGTGACGGCTGCTCTGCATCCAGCCCAAAGACATGCAGAACGGGAATCGTCGTATCCACATTACGCGTTGGTGCTAAATCTTACACACATTAAGTTTCCAATGACGTTAGATCAAATTAAACAGTTTGAAGATCACAATGACATCTCCATCAACGTGTACGGCATCGAGAAAAAAAACAAGGAACTTGCTATCCTGCCAATACGGCTCACCGACAGAAAGATGGACAGGCATGTAAATCTGCTGTACGTGCATGACGACAACGTGGGACATTTTGCATTGATCAAGAACTTATCCCGTCTCGTGAGCTCTCAATTGAGCAGGCACGATGGTCGGAAATACTTTTGCGATCGGTGAGTATACATCTTAATAATTAAAAAATTAATCTTAACTTAAAAATAAATCTTACTTAAAAATCTTACTTAAAAAAGAAATGGGCACAGTAACAACTGTGCCGCAAGCAACACGTAGAACTACGTCAACTGTCATTATTTCATGTTAAAGTATTCGTGATCAAGAGAGGCCAAGTTCCACACAGGGCTGTAGCGCTGATATCATCATTATTGATAGTTGACGTAGTTCTACGTGTTGCTTGCGGCACAGTTGTTACTGTGCTCTTTTTTGTTTATTTTTTTTCTTAGTTTGTTTTTGTTTGTTTCTTTATTTTTTATATATTTATTTTATTTATATGTTACTTATTTATTTATTTATTTTGTTTAGATTTGTTTGTATTTAGCTTACATCGAGAGCTTTAGCAACAACGTAGAACTACGTCAACTATCAATAATGATGAATTCAGCGCTACAGCCCTGTGTGGAACTTGGCCTCTCTTGATCACGAATACTTTAACATGAAATAATGACAGTTGACGTAGTTCTACGTGTTGCTTGCGGCACAGTTGTTACTGTGCCCATTTCTTTTCAAAATAAATTTATTTTAAAGAAATAAAACAATAAATGTTCTATATTTACTTTTTATTATTTTATGTAGCAAAAAAACATAATTAAAGAATAATATCCGTTATTGAAAATCATATGTCTTTCTCACCCTCTCTCACGCTCTCTCTCTCTCTCTCTCTCTCTCTCTCTCTCTCTCTCTCTCTCTCTCTCTCTCTCTCTCTCTCTCCCTCTCTCCCTCCCCTCTCTCCCTCCCTCCCTAGTGGAGCCTAATCGTTCGCAATGCGCATGCGCCATACACCGTCTGTGCCTGGACAGTAGACGTAGTTCTACGTTGTTGGTTGCGGCACAGTTGTTACTGTGCCTGTTTGATTTTTCATATAAAAATCTTTAAATTTTACTTGATTAGTTTTTAAGTTATATGTACAAGCCAATTTTTTTTTTTTGCGTTGGAGGGGAAAATCTTCGTTACGCCCTTCTAAAAGCGACAATCGTCTAGTTCTTGCCAAGGCAATTACTTTTCGATCCTCTCTTCCAGAGGTACAAGACATCCTGTAGCCCGTACTACTGAATGTGTGGGATTCAATGAGGGTACATCGCATAAGATACTACCATCCATAGCCTACCCACTAAAAACCCCTCCATTCTTTTATCCCTAACTTTTATATGTAATGTTTGTAATTGATAATAACTTATACTGATTCTAAATTAATGTTATTAAAAGTAGAAGGCATGGCATCATCTTTTTTAGTAGTAATTCCAAGTATTGGTTTGTGATAGGAAAAGTAAGAGATATATCTATAACAACGTAGGTTGTCAATGTGTCTCGTGAATATCATGTCAATGCAAGATCCTCCCAGTGTTGTAGGTGATTTGTCTGATGAGAGTTGTAAGCCAAAATCGTTGTGCAGAAACTCTATGAACTTTTCGTTGTCGTGCTTTGATACGTCCAAATTAAAATCCCCGGTTAATATGATAGGTATTTCGTTGTAACTATTCTTTTCCAATATTGAACTTATTTTACCAACGTTTGGACTGTAAGCAATTAAATTTCTAGAAATAAAGAATTCTATGTTCTCTCTTGAAGTGTTGGGACTTATATAAACAGACACCAATAAACATTTCTTATTGCAAATTATCACCTCTGCTGCGCATATGTCTCCGTACTTATCTGCAGCAGTAAATCGTATATCATTTTTGTCATCAATTTTCATTAGTATATGAGGCGTCGCCATCGTATTGGTTACGTTTTTCTCGTATATGGCGACCCCGCCTGCTCTCACATCGCTTCGTTTATACTGGTTTATCCATTTGTAACCTTCGATGTTCACTCGTTCATCATCGTTCAGCCAAGTTTCGTTCAAAGCTATCAAATCTATTCTCTGTAAAATAATGTCACTCTTTAAGTCAGCACTGTGTGCTCTCAGACTCTGAACATTGAAGCACATTATCGAATTGCTAGCATTATATAGAAATTGTTTGGCTTCATCACATACAGTTTTGAGTTTATAATTGTTTAAACGTTGCAATTCGTTCTTTAGCTCTATTATCTTTGGCGAGTTAGTGCCTTTGGAGTGGTAGAATTTGTAATCGTCAGTATCGTTAGTCAGATACAAGCCGTTGATAGATGTAACTCGTGATAGTGCTACATACACGAGCTGTTGGTCTTGACTCTTGTGATAGTTAAATACAATTTCGTTGAACGTGCCTCTTTGTGATTTGTGGATGGTCAAGGCGCATGCTGGTGACAACGGAAATTGAATTTGTTTACACTTTATTTTAGAAGTGATGGAAATGGTTGCATGTCTCTTTGTTATTGGAGTCCATTCTTTAGACAATACTCCTGATCTACTGGCAACCAACGGTCTCAATTTCGATCTCAACTTGGCTCCTATTTCATTGTTTTCGAACTGTAGCCACACTCGCTTGAGCTTTGTTTCATCTTCTTCGTCGTACTCTAAATATTTCAATTCACCAATGGCCCCATTTACTAGCCCATCTTTGACGTCAATGTTACAATTTACCATAAACGGCCTGTTTACGCATAGTTTCAACATGTACGGTAAACCACCGCATTCGGTGACACTCAGTTTATACAGCTTCGTCTTTGCACTAATCAGCTCTTTGTCACTACAGTAGCCCTGAATTATATCATTACATTCACTGGTATACATTGAGTTTATTGCTTCTACGTTGTATTTCTCAACTTCACAATTGCGATGGTAGAGGCGTATGGCACCAGGGACATGCTTGTTACACCACTCTACAGATCTGAAACGACTCTCCAACAAATTGTTCTCATCATTCGTTAATACTTCTCCGTTACCGATTTTGGTGAGTATGGTGGAGAACACTACATCGCTCTGTCTCATCACTCTTGTCAAAGGATAGAAGTATAGCGATTGCCAAAGGACAGCACCGTTAATAGAGTCTCTCAGCGGTTTGAAGATAGCTCTAGCATTTACGGGTGAAAGTTGTCTAAGATCGCCACAGAAGATGATATTTATTCCGCCAAATGGATCGTCAAAGTTACCCGTAATATCGCCCATTCTACTATGTATTTTGTCAAGTATGTCGGCGTTTATCATGCTAACTTCGTCAATAAATACAACTTTGACACCAGCAAATGCGTTGCGATACGTTTGTATAGTCTCTCTAGACATTCCTGCGTTAGCTCGCCTGGATATCGCTATTCTAAAGGCAGAATGAACAGTCGTGCCTCCTATAGCCACAGCTGCTTTACCTGTTGAAGCACATGCTACGTATGAATTGGTTTTTGTGCTGTGTGTTTGAGCAAATCTATTCGTCACTTCTTTTGCTAAGTTTAAAGTGAACGTTTTGCCACTCCCTGCAACACCAGTAAAAAATACTTGCACGGTTCTATCTCCGTTTATTAATGCATCCATCAATGTCAGTAAGAAATCTCGTTGTTCTGGGTTGGTCATGCGCATCTTCTCACAAAATTCTTCTGCGGTCATAACGTTTGTCCGCTGTCGCACCACGGCCGTCAAATTTCCCACGTTAATATTGTTAATGTCATCGTTATTGACATCAGTTGTGGCCATCATTTGTACAATATGCTCTTGTCTTCCATCAATCTCATCACGATCCTTCTGTAGATCCTCACATAGTCTGTTATATTCCTCGAGATGTTTATTGATGTCAATCTTTTGATATTTTTCTAACTTTCTCATTATCGTTTCACGGTGTTCGTCAAACAACTGTAGATATTTCATATAGATAGATGGTCAGTAATTTCAATATTTTCACATCTGAATGGCACAAACAACATAACCATCTCTCGCTTGTATTCCGACAATTTATCAGCCATGTCATAATTGCAGTAACGCAAAATGCATGCATGTTGCCGTATTCTATAATCTGTCTTGTTTATCTTTTTATACCACGCTGCAAAGTCTGCCAAACAAATATCTTCCAACTTCCTCGGTCGTTGCTCGTACTTTTGCAACACATTCAAAGTCCAGACGTCTGTCGAATCGTAGTCTATCTGTTCCATGTCCATCTGTCGCTTCCTTTTGTGTGATTTTACGCGTTCGTTTGCCCACATGGTGGGCACAAAGATCACTTGTCTACTCGCCTCAGACATTGGTTGTCTCAACAAATACCAAGCTCCTTCCTGGCAAGATATCTCCATTGTGTTCAACATGTTAATGCACACTTTTTTTATTAATCCAGTACAATCTTGATCGGGATGTTCTTTCTGTAATTCAATAAGTTGTCTATGCAAATTGCTCACTCCACGATTGCTTTTATTCACATACTCAACAACGTACGCTGCGCACGAGTATTCGTCGATAATGAATTGCAAGTCCATGTTGGAGTTGAGCACGTTAGCTATCCATGGATTAAAAGTGTTTGTCCACAATTCGTTCATGTTTCTTTTGTAAACAATCGTTGTTCTACGTAACGAAGCTCGGATCACGTCCAGGTAATACTCCATTGTCATATTGTTATCAATAAGAAACTCATCTAATGTGTTGTAAGATTTCTCATTGAGTTTATGAGATATTTTTTCGAATCGCTTTTTCAACGTTTCTCTGCGACCATCGTCTTTAGTGATAGGTAGCAATACGCGAGTTCGATTCATAGGCCAGTAAGGTATATTGAAGCGACACTTATCGTTCTTCTTCTTGTAACAAGTGAACGTGTGTTTGTGTACTTGATTTGCGTAGGTATCTGGCAGATCTGTGGCTGACACTGAGCATAAATCAGTAATAAGTTGTATGGTTTTGGGCATATTCTCCGTTATAGCTTCTTTTGGGTCGTTCTCTAGCCATAACAAGATGTGAGCGTGTGGACTGCCTCTGTGTTGAAATTCAATCCGTTTAAAGAAGTCCACAACACAATACTTTCCAAAGGGATTATATGACTTTTTAGTTGATATAATGCGCATAATTACGTCTACAATTTTGTTGAAATATATGCAGCATGTTACAGGGTCCTCGTTTACAAGGCTAGCCCGCTGTAACGCTCGTAATTCGTTTATTGGATCGATAAGCTCTACACCATTACCTTCTCTACTTAATCTGTACAGTATTTTAAGTAGGACAGGCCGGCGTATCTCGTTTGCACTTATGGTCATAAACATCGTAGGTTTGCCGAGTTGTCTAATCATAGCAAACAAATCTTTCTTCCGTGTATTCCAATATTGCATCGAGTTGGGTATGGACTTCAGAAAGGCGAGATTCTTTTCCACGCACTCATCGATGAACGTTTTATCTTCTATCATGCGTCGAGTAATATTCTCTGCAGTGGCGTTAA
This sequence comes from Temnothorax unifasciatus, assembly GCA_030770225.1. Taxonomy (NCBI): domain Eukaryota; kingdom Metazoa; phylum Arthropoda; class Insecta; order Hymenoptera; family Formicidae; genus Temnothorax; species Temnothorax unifasciatus. Next base: position 21,114 of record JASTWK010000638.1, read on the forward strand.
CTTTAAAAGTTGAATAAAGTCCCTCGCTCACTTTCAATCGCATGATTTTAGCAGTCATATAAAGGATATGCTGTGGAGTCACACCGCGTCTGTCCCTCCGTCTAATCTCGCTAGTGGCCATGCTGAAAGGTGTAACTCGGGTTCCTTCTTTAAAAATTCTTGGATGACCATAATATATAGCGGGAAATGATAATTCTTCTGCATATGTATCATAAATAATGCTCAAAGGCTTTTTGTTTTGACCGGGTGCAATGTCTAAATATTTACTTTCATTCCAAAGCATTGTGTGTTGTTGTCCCAACAATAGTTCATTGTCATTGTCATTGTCGATCTTCTCTAATGCGTAGTCATTGTCCTCGTTGTCACTCGCTCTACTTGTACTAGGTCGCTGTCTATCGATATTGTTCACATCTTGCTCATTATAATTGATTTTGTAACGTTTATATAAAGGTGTTGTCACCATGTAACTGAGCCATTCCTTTACAACTCGTTTCTTCACTTGCCCACTCAAATACGATGATTTATGTATAATATGTTTCTTAATATTAACATTGAATGTGTAATCATCGTCAAGTTGTCGAGGTAATTGTTTAACCATGTTCTCGACTTCGACCAGAACATTTACAACCTGTCCTATCATCTTGTAAGTACCGGTTTCGTGTCGTAAACGGCGTATTTGCAAAAACGGAAGTCGTGGAGATATTAGACGTTCAGTAATGGGATCCAACGGCGGCAAATTTTGCGGATGGTCTGGATATTTGTAGCCATTCGATTTACTCAGCAAAGGAATTTTACCACGTGACAATGATTGTCTACACGATGAACATATTTGAAAGTCTTTTACACGATCACACTTTTCTGAAAACTCTTGTTCTAGAATATATATATGTCTCTGTTCGACTTTGAATAAATCTTGTTTATACCATATTCGGTCACACACATCACACACATGTCCGAAATCGTTTTCAAGAAACAATTTTTCAAATTCTTTAGTTGCCTTGTTATAAATTTGACGATACGCCTCAGGCCTAATATACTCTTCTTGTTGTTGATCTAGTTCTTCCATCTTTTCTTGCTCTTCAGGCTCAATTTGTGCATTTGAAGTGGAAGGTTGTGGCTCAAAACCCGACGTTTGTTGGTTATTAACTGGCGATGTACATTGGTCATTCATGCCTGATATGGAAATTTGTACTTTTGGATCGGATGATGTACATTGGTCTTTTATGCCTGATATTGAAATTTGTAATTTTGGATCGATGACATCAATTTCCATCTGTTCTTGCTCTTCGGGCTCAATTTGGGCATTTGAAGTGGAAGGTTGTGGCTCAAGATTCGAACGCATTTGAAACGCATCTTGGCGTGCGGACTTTTGACGCTTCCTACATTCCCTAGACCTTTCGGTTGATGACTTTGCAGCTTTTTTAAAATTACTCTCGTTCTTCTTTAACTGTTTAATGAACTTTTGTCGGTTCTTATAGTAATTTTCCCTTGATTTTCGTGGCATTATTTGTACACTATGTTTCAAGTTACAATGAAACTAAATAGTTAATACTAAATACATAAAAAAATACCTTTTTATTACCTAAGAGAATTTAGGACTAGTAATTCAAAAATAAAAATAGAGGTCAATAAAATTTACTCACCACGTCTAATTTGTAAAAAGTGCTCGTATTAGAAATTTACTCACCACGTCCAATTTTTAAATCGTATTATAAATATTACATACAATCTTTTTGTAACGAGCTCTTTCGTATACCCGACTAACGTGATAGGGGCAACCTACATTATACAGAAGAATATATGTCACTCAACCCAGCGAGAAATTCTTAATAATAATCATATATAATATTAATACAATCATATTAACACAATTAAGAATTTTTAATCGACTATACTGGCAATGATTATAATCGTGGCACAATTATAATCGTCGTGACAAATCATTACCGCATTTTCATCAAAGATTCTTGGTCATTTTTATATGTTAATTATTCTCTGGCGGAAGTAAATTTTACTGGCTGAGGTAATATTTTTCGCAAGAAATTTAATTTAATTATTTAATTAAGACGCTTACATTATAAGCATCTAGAATTGCATCAAATTAAAAATGACCAAGAATCTTTGGTGAAAATGCGGTGACGATCACGACGATTATAATTGTGCCACGATTATAATCATTGCCAGTATAGTCGATTAAAAATTCTTAATATGTTAATTATTCTTTGGCGGAAGTAAATGTTCTTTACTAAACAGTAATAAACAGTAATTACATATCATATAAAAAGAATACACTAAGTAACTTATATTCTATAACTTTACCAGTCGGCAAGCTCTTTCTCTTCCTCTTCGTCTTTTTAAGACTATACAGTTCCTCGAATAAATTAACTTTCAAAGATTATCTTTCTATCACTTTCTTATTTGAGAATAGTTTAACTTTTTCTTCTTTCAATCTTTTTTTTTTTTTTTTACTTGGGGAAATGCGTTACGCATTCCCTCGCCTCCGGGGGGAGGACGAGGGGTATGTGGGACTCCCGGATACCCGGTATACCCACTAAAACCCTAAGGGTGTCCTACCCCTCGCCTCTGAGTGGGCGCGCCCGGGAACGTACTCGCGTATTACATCCGGGCGCGCCCAGGGGGTGGAGTCTCCTGCGGCTCACCTCCCTAAACGGCAAACGAGGGACACCACCTCTCGCTGCCGACCGACGCGGCGGGTGTGACCGGGGAAGGTCCCCCGACCTTCCCCGTCCCGCCGAGGCGGTTTGAGTTAGCCCCAAACCCCCCCTTACCCAACCCGTCCAGGCCGGGCGGGCCTTATCATCGGCCCGCCCGCCTGGGTTAGAAAATATTAGGGGGAGGGGGGCGACGGCGACGCCGAGGCGCTCCTACGGGCCCTGGTTCGCCGCCCCTCCGCTCCCTCTCGGCCGTCTCCTTCGCAAGCATAACCGACTCGCAGAAGGAGACGACCGCCCTCCAGGCCTCCTTCTCCCGAACCATGGCTGCTGCCACGGCCGGGAGAGAGAGGTCAATCCCTATTTTCGCGGAAAGGACTCCGCGCCGCACCGCAAAGGCCGGACATTCGGCCAGGGTGTGCTGCGCGGAGTCTTCCGGGCCCCCGCAGTGATGGCACTCGGCTGTGCGTTCCTTCCCTATGCGACACAGGTAATCACTGAAGCACCCGTGTCCGGTGAACACCTGTGGCACCCTATACGTAAGGCCGCCCCACGACCTGCCCACCCAGTCGGGCAGGATCGGCCGAATTGCCTCGATAACTCGCCCCTCGAGGGTGGCAAGATGAACCTGCCACTCCCGGAGGGCGAGCTCTCGGGCCTGTTTACGGATCATCGTCCTGGCTCGCGCCACGAGTGGCTCGCCCCCCCGATCCGCCCGCGCCCCGCGCACACGCCGATATACCTCGGCGTGCGCGAGGGCCGCGAACTCGATCGGGGGAACCCCCGCCAGGACGGTGGCCGCCGCATGGGAGATCGTGCGGTACCCCCTTATCAGGCGGATCGCGGACCGGCGCTCGGCGCGATGTATTTGCGACCGAACGAACCGGTCCGCGACCGCCCTATCCGCCCAAATCGGTGCCCCGTAAAGGGCCACCGACCGCACGACCCCATGAAAGAGGCGGCGCACCCGCGCGCACGGGCCACCAAGGTTGGGTTGCAGGCGGCCCAACGCGGCCGCCATGCCCTCCATCCTGGTGGCCACTGCCCTAAAGTGCGCGCGGAAGCGCCACTTAGACTCCAGTGTGAGCCCCAAGTACATCATCTCGGAGCCCACTGGGACGGCCTCCCCCCCTACCCGGATATTAAGGCCCCTTGGGGGTGGCGGCTTCCGCCTGTGGAAGAAGACCACCTCGGTCTTCCTGGCCGCCACCTCCATGCCCTTGCCTCTGATGGAGCGCACAACCCGGTCAACGGCGATCTCCGCCTTGCGGGCGACGTCTTCCCACGACTCCCCGCGGATCACCACCGCCGTGTCGTCTGCATAGCAGACGGCGGTGCAGCCCTCGGGGAGTTCCATCTTCAACGTGCTATCATGTCCGACGTTCCACAGGGGGGGTCCTAAGACCGACCCCTGCGGGACGCCGCACCGCACCAACACCCTGCGCACCCGCCCATCCGCCCCCCTGACAAGCAGCCACCTGTCGGAGAGGAAGTCCCGGACTGCCGCCCGGAGGTAGGTCGGGACCCCTAGATGAACCAGGGAGTCCTCAATCACCCACCGGGGCAGCGAGTTGAAGGCGTTGACGATGTCTAACGACACCGCCAACGCCACCCCGCCGCGAGCCAGCGCTTCTTCCACGAGGGACCGCACACGACCGATTGCATCGATCGTGGAACGACCCCCGCGGAATCCATACTGGTCCTCCGACAGTCCGGGACCCCCCCCCCCCACTCCAGGTGACGGACGAGTCGGCAAACGAGTATCCTCTCGTAAATCTTGCCGATCTCGTCCAGGAGGCAGATGGGCCGGTACGCCGAAGGATGGTCAGGAGGCCTGCCGTCCTTCCTAAGAAGGACTAGACTGGCCTCCTTCCATCTACTCGGGAAGACGCCGCGCTTGAGGCACTCCTCAAAAAGTGCATTCCATCGCCCGGCTCTTTCAATCTAATTCGACTCTATAAATTTTTTTGAAAAAAAATGTAATAGATTAAAATAGGAAACACTTTACTAATCTCTTATTCTTTACAAACATATATTATTCGACTTACTTAACCAATAAGAAATATACCCACAAATGCAGTCGAATTAACGTATTTTAAGCTATTATTCCTACGGTTATCTTTATACTAACTCTTCTACTTACTTTGTTCTTTATTAACGTCTTCCTCAAATTTGTCTTTTTACACACACACTCTCTCTCTCTCTCTCTCATTAATTTTCAATTCTCACGTCTTTCTCTTTAAAACTTTAATGTCATTTGCGAAACGAACCTCGCAAGCTGACACATACATATGAAGCATGCCACACGTAAGACATGCGAACGAGATGCCAATCACCATTAATAATAATTGAATATATGAATACGATATATTCGAGATTTTGAATACTAAATTATTTAAGAAAAGAAATATTTTTCAAATAAAATTTTATTAACTCAATTTTAAATTAATAAATATTTTTTAATTTATGTATTAGCATAATTAGCATTTTAACATTTATTTTAAAAATTGATCCGTTCACTCGTTATTGAGATCTCAAAATCACATTAATGAAACTTGTTTTAAATTTTATCTTTGATTTTCAATTTAAAAAATTAAAATTAAGTTGATGAAGCAATTAGAAAAACGGCGGTATTCAAAACTGAATATTTTAAGAGTAATTTATTTAGAGCCATTTTACAAATATGAATGTGGAAGACTTGTGCCCTGTGTTGTGACTTGTGGAAGTGTGTGGTGTGTGTGTGTGTGGTGTATGTGGTGTATGTGTGTGTGGTGTGTGTGTGGTGTGTGTGTGGTGGTTTTCGTTGCATCGACAAAAAATTTAGTTAAACTTTCTAACGCTGCTGTATCGAAGAGGTAAGAAATAAAGGGTTCCGACTTATCTTATCATAAATGGGACTTCTTAAGCTTTAAAATGAGATATTATTTATTATTCTACGATTATTAGTTTCGAAGATACAAACGTTCAAAGTGTTAGAGCTAGCGTCAGAGCACGATGTGCCGATTTGAATCGCGCGGTGGTATACCGATCGCGTGCTACGCCACCGGCGCATCGAGTTGAGCGCGTACCATGGAGAGAGTCCGAGCGCGCGGACCGGCGACACATGCCCCCGAGAACAGTCGAGAATACGAGAGACACGCCATGGAACCGCGAGCGTAACGGTCGCGTAACGGCCCGTGCGTAAAAAGTTTGTACAACAGCATTAAAATCAGCAAAGGTGAAGATCAAGCGAACGAGTTTTCTTTGCCCCTACGTAACTCCTCCACGCGAAACGTGTCGTGTGGAACATTATGGTCCTTCGAGCCGGATTGCGATCCGGATACGGCAGTACGAGCATACGAGCGAGAGTTGGTCGAAACAATCCCAGCTAGCGTGCACACGCGGAAAGCGTGCATACATTGCGGAAGGAAGGGCGAGTCGAAGCAGAGGCTTCCCTGTATAGCACAAACGACGGAACATTATACGGCGGAGAGCTGAGGTGGTATAGTTTTAGTTTACGCATTTTATATAGAAGTAGGGTTATCTCGCTTTTGTCTGCTCAGAGGCCGAGAATCACGCGCGACGAGAGCAGAGAAAGCAGCGTAGCCATTTTGTTCATCGTTGCCGAGTTTCTACGTCGAACTTCGAGATCTTCGAGGCCCTTGCTTCAAGATGCCTGAAGGTTTGGAGGCGTTAAGGCGCCAGCGCGGAACGTGCAAGTCGCGTCTCACACATTTTGAAACGTTCATAACCGGGTTTCGCGAAAGTGGCGAGCCGATAGAGGCTTTAAAAGCGAAAATCGAATTCGTTCAAAACTCATGGGCTCAGTTTGATAGAGTACAATCGCAAATCGAAACGTTAGACGAGAATGATGCGGAGCGTCCGGTCATCGAGGATCGATATTGTCTCCTTCTTGGTCGTGCTCGCGCCCTCGTAAATGAATTGGCACGCCCTGCAGTGGCAAATCGCGAACATGCTGACATTGGCAACGCGAATCAAGGTATCAAGGTCAAGCTGCCAACTATGAACCTTCCGGTGTTCGACGGAAATCCGGAAAAATGGTTAGAGTTTCGAGACAGCTTCCACGGGCTCATAGATGTTAACCGCGATTTAACGAATATTCAGCGTATGTATTATCTTAAATCATCTCTCAAAGGCAGAGCTGCAGAAGTTATTCAGTCTTTAGAGTCCTCCGCGGAGAATTACCCGATCGCTTGGAATCTTTTAACGAAAAGATTCGAGGATAAACGCGCTATTGCCAGCAGGCATTTGCAATTATTGCTGGATGTTCCGGTCATGCAGAAAGAATCGGGAATCCAATTGAGGCAAACTCTCGACGGTATTCTTCGTCATATTCGAGCATTAGAGTCCCTACGGGCAAATACCTGGGATACAGTTATTAATCACTTAATGATCGCGAAGTTTGATTCCGCCACTCGCCGTGAGTGGAGATCCCACATAAAGGATAAGGAAGATATCACGGTTGCCAGCTTGACTGAGTTTCTTGAGGAGAGATGCTCTATAATCGAGCCTGAAACAGGCAAGTTAGTTTCGGGAAAACCGCAGGGAAACAAACCGATATCGCAGCAAAGGAAAGTCGACGGTTCAACCGCCTTCGCGAGCACGAGCAAGGAAAATCGATCAATGCGTAAATGTACATTTTGCGATGAGGAATCACACTCGATGTACGCGTGTAATAAGTTCAAGGACTTAACCGTTCCTCAGAGAATATCCGCGGTAAACGAGCGAAAACTCTGCCGCAATTGTTTGCGTCCGAATCACTTCGCGCAAGATTGTCAATCGTCCGCATGTAAGAATTGTAATGCCAAGCATAACACGTTGTTACATCCAAGCGGCCATGCCAACAAGGTGGCAAGTTCAGAAATCGCGAACACTAGTAGCACAGGGAACGCAAAGCAGCAAGATTCGAGCGTTAATTGTAATAGCGTCAGTTTCCCGGTGCAATCTAGAGTGCTATTATCAACGGCCCGCGTATGGATTCACGATGCTTCCGGTAACGCGCATGAATGTCGGGTATTGCTTGACTCGGCATCGCAATCTAATTTTTTGACTAAGGAATGTTGTGATTTATTGCGACTTTCGACACACCAGTATAATTGTTCAGTAGGAGGCCTAGCCTCATCGATTAATCTCACGGAATGTGTGTATGCGGTAATAAAGTCTCGACACACTGCGTATCAAACCAAGGTTCAATTCCTAATAGTAAAACAAATAATCGAACGATTGCCTCTCTCAAAGATTGCTGTAGATCAATTGCGCATACCCCCGAATATCAAGCTCGCCGATGAAAAATTCTACATTCCCGATAGAGTCGATGCTATATTAGGCGCGAGCGTGTTTTGGGAGCTATTATGTATCGGGCAAATCAAGCTTGGCCGTACCTTACCGACCTTACAGAAAACGCATCTGGGATGGGTCGTGTCGGGAGACGTTTCGTTAGGCGATCCACCAAGCTCGTCTATTTGTTGCTTCTCATCGGAGAGTGAGCTTTGTAATCAAATCGAGAAATTTTGGAAAATCGAGGAGGTTGATCGTAAAACCGCTATGTCAAGCAATGACGAGGCTTGCGAACGTCATTTCATGGAGACTCATAGGCAGGACGATACCGGTCGCTTCACCGTGAGCCTTCCTTTCAAGGGCGATCCCAGCGAATTGGGAGAATCACGCAGCTATGCTTTGAAGTTATTTCACAAGCTAGAACGAAGATTAGAGAAGAACGCGAAGCTTCGCGAAGACTACGTGAAATTTATGAGCGAATACGCCGATCTCAATCACATGTCTGTGCTAAATGCTGAAGCAGAGGAGCCTGTTGCTGTGTATTACATTCCGCATCATCCTGTCGTTGCACACGAAGGGGGTAAGCTACGTGTGGTGTTCAACGCTTCGGCGAAGACTTCCTCAGGAAAATCATTGAACGACATACTTCGAGTGGGTCCTAACATTCAACAGACTTTATTCGCAATCGTATTGCGTTTTAGACAGCACCAGTTCGTCATAACGGCTGATGTTGTAAAAATGTATCGCCAAGTGAACGTACAGGAAGACCAAAGGCATCTGCAACGCATTCTATGGAGACCTTGTACCGACGGGCCCATTCTGGATCAGCTGCTACACACGGTAACTTATGGCAACGCAGCAGCCGCGTTTCTGGCCATACGGTCGCTACATCAAGCAGCCCACAACGCACGTAAATCCTACCCTGCTGCAAGTTCAATCATTATTCGAGACTTCTACGTTGACGATCTCCTGACTGGTCGCGATGATCTCGATGAGCTGCGAGCGCTCAAGGAGGAGCTCATATTGGTATTAAGAGCAGCATGTTTTGAGTTATCCAAATGGAAATCTAATGAGCCAACTTTAGTTGAGGCAGGCGCCGAAGATTTTACGATGATTGCAGAAGAAGGCAAGGAAGCAAAAACCCTTGGCCTTGGTTGGACACCAAGCAAGGACACATTCCAATATCGTGTTACCCTGCACAATACAAATTCTCGCGTGACGAAACGCATAGTGCTGTCGACCGTATCTCAGATATTCGATCCCCTCGGACTCGTCGGTCCAGCTATCATCAAGGCTAAAATTCTCCTACAAAGGTTGTGGCAGCTTAATCTGGAGTGGGATGAATCGTTACCTATCGATTTGCACACGGAATGGACCACGTACGTTCAGGAATTAAGCGCCATCAACGACATCTCCATACCTCGAGTGATCATCTGCAAGGATCCGGTTTGCATAGAGTTCCACGGTTTCTCGGATGCTTCTGAGAGAGCGTATGGAGCTTGTATATTTATACGCTCAGTAGATACCGCGGGAAATGTCACTATTCGATTGTTGTGCGCTAAGTCCAGAGTCGCCCCACTAAAAACGCTATGTATTTCGCGTCTCGAATTATTGGCAGCACTCCTACTCGCGGAACTAGCGGATCCAGCGACGGAAGCACTTACAATACCGCTTTCTGATCGATTTTATTGGTGCGATTCGAAGATAGTTTTGGCTTGGATTCATGGCGAGCCTCACATCAGGAAGGCCTTTGTTGCGAATCGTCTTACCAAGATTCACCAGTTAACTTCACAGGAGCAATGGCGATACGTCAGATCTCAAGACAACCCCGCAGATGTAATCTCGCGCGGAATCAGACCCAGTCAGTTGAAGGACTTACGCCTTTGGTGGCACGGACCCCAATGGCTACAACATCCCGAGGAGCATATTAGCATGCCGCCTCCGAAACTAAGCGGCGAGGTTCCCGAAACCAAGAAGGCTACTGTATTAGCCACTCAAGTCATCGAAGCGAACAGCATTCTCGAGAAATTTTCATCATTATCAAGGCTTAAACGGGTAGTCGCTTATTGTTTGCGATGGAGGGAGCATCCCGAACCTTCGCAGTCTCAGCAAAACAGGCCACTCACGGTGCGTGAGCTCGAACGAGCGATGACGGCCATCCTCCGTATGGTACAAGCGGAGCGTTTTAGTCAAGAAGTGCACGACCTACAGAATAAGCAGAGAGTCAGGCACGATAGCCCTCTCATTACGCTGCACCCATTCTTGGATAGCGAGAACCTCATTCGAGTTGGTGGACGTCTGCGTAACGCCCCGATATCTTATTCGCGTCGATACCCGATTGTTTTACCGTCCCATCATCACGTTACTATTCTTATCATTCGCGATGCTCATTATAAGTCGCTACATGCCGGTACACAAACGTTGTTGTCGATTCTACAGGAGTCCTTTTGGATCCTATCCGCCAAATCTACGGTTCGTAAGGTTCTCTATAAATGTATCGTTTGCTTTCGATCTCGACCCGTATCTGCTCGACATGTCATGGGGGATTTGCCGGAGAGTCGCGTGACTCACAGACGTGCGTTCTTCAACGTCGGGATAGATTACGGCGGCCCATTCAGTATTAAACTTAGTCGCAATAAAACATGTAAAGCTTATTTATGTTTATTCGTTTGTATGAGCACGCGAGCCATACATTTGGAGCTAGTTTCCGACTTGAGCACTCCCGCCTTTCTCAATGCTCTGAAGCGATTCGTAGCTCGCCGAGGCAAGTGTGCAAACATTTATTCGGATAATGGTAGCAACTTTAAGGGTGCGAATCACGAGTTACGCGCGTTATACGAATTAGTGTCGCAACAATCTCATCTATCGACGATCGATCATTACTGCTCGGAACAAGCCATACAATGGCACTTTATTCCACCGTATTCCCCTCACATGGGTGGTATATGGGAGGCGGGGATTAAATCGGTCAAGACACATTTGCGTAGAATTTTAAGCGAGGCGTTGTTGACTTTCGAAGAAATGTACACCGTGTGCACTCAGGTCGAAGCCGTACTCAATTCCCGACCATTAACACCGATCTCTAATGATCCCTCCGATCTCACTGCCTTGACCCCTGGTCATTTCTTAATCGGTGAAGCACTTACAAGCATTCCGGAGCAAAATTGGTCTGAGGTACCATCCAATCGACTTACTCGGTTTCAATACGTTGCGAAATTGACCCAACATTTTTGGGCAAGATGGTCGAGCGAATATTTATCGACCCTTCAGCAGAGGTTTAAGTGGAATCGCGAGGATCGAGCGCCGAAGATTGAGATTGGAGCGATGGTTATCTTGCGCGACGATCAAACGCCGCCCATGCGTTGGGCCTTAGGAAGGATAGTGGAGTGTCACTCCGGTCATGACGGCATAACGCGTGTCGTCAGTGTAAAGACTTCAAAAGGAGTCACGAAACGCGCTTTAGCGAAGATATGTTTGTTACCTATGGAGGTCTAATTTTAAGTTTAGGATACTAAGTCGAATAATGTCACGCGCTTATATTTAGTTTTGTTACTCGAGGTCACGTAGTTTATCCATCGTTTTGCATACCAAAGAGCATTGTTTTTTTGCGTTTTACTTATCTATATTTCTTTTGAAAGCCCAGTCTTTCAAGGCGGGCGACATGTTAGAGCTAGCGTCAGAGCACGATGTGCCGATTTGAATCGCGCGGTGGTATACCGATCGCGTGCTACGCCACCGGCGCATCGAGTTGAGCGCGTACCATGGAGAGAGTCCGAGCGCGCGGACCGGCGACACATGCCCCCGAGAACAGTCGAGAATACGAGAGACACGCCATGGAACCGCGAGCGTAACGGTCGCGTAACGGCCCGTGCGTAAAAAGTTTGTACAACAGCATTAAAATCAGCAAAGGTGAAGATCAAGCGAACGAGTTTTCTTTGCCCCTACGTAACTCCTCCACGCGAAACGTGTCGTGTGGAACACAAAGTGTGACTTTTTTCGTTGCATCGACAAAAAATTTAGTTAAACTTTCTGACGCTGCTGTATCGAAGATGTAAGAAATAAAGGGTTCCGACTTGTCTTATCATAAATGGGACTTCTTAAGCTTTAAAATGAGATATTATTTATTATTCTACGATTATTAGTTTCGAAGATACAAACGTTCAAAGTGTGACATATTTTCGTTGCATCGACAAAAAATTTAGTTAAACTTTCTAACGCTGCTGTATCGAAGAGGTAAGAAATAAAGGGTTCCGATTTGTCTTATCATAAATGGGACTTCTTAAGGGGATGCTGGAGTGGCAAGAATTACCGACATTTTTTTCAGGACGCTAAACTTTGAATTGGCTTTACGGAATTGAAATTTTTTTTTACAGAATTAAAGTACGCATAAAAACGAAGAGTGCTAGCGTTGATTTTACATCAAAAACGAAAAAAAATAAAAAAATTATATGTATGACGTGACAACATTTGCTGCACATAAAAATTTAGACTTTGTACGTATAAAATAAGCATACATCACTCTCGGAAATACAATAAAGAAGAATCCTGTGTTTGCAGAAATGAGCTGCGAGCTTTAGTATAAGAGAACAATAGCCTGAAAATCTCATATGTATTTTTGCATGCGGAGTAGTATTGCGTGTAGTGAGAGATGGCGCAGCAATCGAAACAAGGACAGATGCCTCTCGTTAGACAAGGGCAGATATAGGCCGGTAATATAGAAAATGATAGAAAACGAATTAGAACGGAACTAAAAATGTTCGACATTACCGACATCGAGGAAGTTCGGCTGTCACTCCAGTAACCCCTTAAGCTTTAAAATGAGATATTATAACATTATTCTACGATTATTAGTTTCGAAGATACAAACGTTCAAAATGTGACATAATTTCGTTGCATTCGTTGCAGGCTGTGCCCCCCCTTATACTACCCCCCCCCTCTTTACTATCGACAAAGACGTAGTTCTACGTCAAAATTTTTTTATTTACAGATATTTACACTATTTCTACACGAGCGAGAAATTGGAAGCCCACACCGTCGACTGTCGGGCGATGAACGACCGCGCGATCAAGTTACCGAGCGATAACGACAAGTGGTTGGCCTTTAAGAATCACAACAGGAAGGAACGAGTTCCGTTTATCGTATACGCCGACCTAGAATGTACCCTGGAGAAGATGGAAGCGGATCCGGAAACATCCAGGACACGTATCAACATCATCGCGTGTTTAGCATAGGGTACTATAATGAGTCGTCGTACGTGCGTTGCTCGTAAAACTAACCTGTCTCATTATCAATATATCAGTTTCGTCGCGATAAGGATTGCGTCGCATGGTTCGCCGAGGAGCTAAGACGTTTAGCTCACGATGTAAAGACAATTTTGTCCACTAATGTGCCCATGGCGGATTTCACGCGAGACGAGTGGGAAAAGTTTAACAGCGCAACGCACTGTCACGTGTGCAAAAAACCGTTCAAGCCAGACGACGTGCGAGTACGCGATCATTGTCATCTGACCGGTCAGTACAGAAATCCCGCGCACTCAAACTGTAATCTGAACTACAAAGATTCGCATTGTATTCCCATAGTTTTTCATAATTTATCAGGCTACGACGCGCATTTTATTATAACGGAAATAGCAACAGCGTACGAAGGACATGTAGACTTACTCCCAATTACAAAAGAAAAATACATTTCGTTTACGAAAAACGTTAAAAGCACCGATGATAAAAATAAGAAAATTTGCGTCAAATTGCGATTTATCGATTCGTACAAGTTTCTCACCGCTAGTCTCGACAAATTGACATCTTATCTTAGCAAGGATAAATTGCGAATATTGCAACGCGAATTTTGTAAATTATCCGCAGAAAATTTTGATTTGCTGACAAGAAAAGGCGTATTTCCGTATGAGTACATTGACTGCGTCGAAAAGTTGGAGAACTCGTGCTTACCATCGCGCGACTCGTTTTACAATTCATTGACAAGTGACACCGTATCCGAGAGCGATTACGCGCACGCCGTCAAAGTCGGGCAGCGGTTCTCCATTCGAACGCTCGGTGACTACAGCGATTTATATCTCAAAACCGATATCTTGCTGTTGGCCGATATCTTTGAAAATTTTCGCGATAGCTGCGTCGCGAGTTATAGACTCGATCCCGCCTATTATTATACTCTACCGGGTTTTACGTGGGATACTATGTTGAAGCATACACGTATCAATTTCGAATTGCTCACTGACATTGACATGGTCATGTTTATCGAACGCGGTATACGCGGCGGTTTGAGCCAATGTTCGAACAGATACGCGCTGGCCAACAACAAGTACATGCTGTCGTACGATCCAGCGAAACCGTCGTCGTATCTGATGTATTTCGACGTAAACAACTTATACGGCTGGGCAATGTGTCAACTATTGCCATATGCAGATTTTCAATGGGTCGACGACTTAACCAATTTTAATGTTATGGATGTCGCGTTGGATTCCTCGATAGGCTACATTCTCGAAGTCGACTTGGAGTATCCGCAACATCTTCACGACGCGCACACTGACCTACCGTTCTGTCCGACGCGCGATAAACCACCCGGTATGCGGCAGGACAAGCTCCTCGCAACATTATACGATAAGAAACGTTATGTCATACATTATCGCAACCTGCAGCAGTGTACTCATTACGGTCTTTGTATATCAAAGATTCACCGCATATTGAAATTCGCGCAATCTCCATGGCTTCGCGATTATATTGAACTAAATACGAAATTTAGAACATTGGCCAAGAATGATTTCGAGAAAAATTTATACAAATTGATGAACAACGCTGTGTTTGGCAAAACCATGGAAAATGTGCGGAATTACGTTGACGTGCGACTCATGACTCATTGGGAGGGTAGATACGGCGCGGAGGCAATGATCGCAAAACCAAATTTTCATAGCCGAAGCGTCTTTTCGGAGAATTTAGTAGCGATAGAAATGCGAAAACTCGAGGTGAAGTTCGACAAACCAATCTACGTGGGTATGTGCATCCTCGAAATATCCAAGACATGTTTGTACGAATTTCATCACGAGTACATGTTACCGTTGTATCGCGACAAGTGTAAAGTCACGTACACCGATACTGATAGTCTCATTTATTACATCGAGTGCGACGATGTGTATGACACCATTTTAAGCGCGACATTAATAGATTTGACACTAGCGATTACGCGGTCGATAATGCGTACGGTATCCCACTCGCCAATAAAAAAGTTCTGGATTTGATGAAAGACGAAAACAACGGTGCGATAATGACTGAATTTGTCGGGCTTAGAGCAAAGATGTACGCCTTGCGAGTGGATGGTAAGAAAGATACGAAAAAGGCTAAAGGTGTTAAGAGTAGCGTCGTAGCCAGATCGATAACGTTCGACGATTACACGCGGTGTCTACGCGACGAAATTGAAATGACGCGACATCAGGCTTGCATAAGATCCAAACAACACGAGGTGTACACCGTGTCCGAAACGAAAATAGCTCTGAGTCCGTACGATGATAAATGATACATTATATCCGGTTCTACCAAGACGCTGCCATGGGGGCATTATAAAATACCTTAAATATATATATTGTAATTACATTTAGATATTTATGAAAATAAATGAACCATTTGTATGTAAAATATGTTTTTATATTGTAATGAATTTTTTACAATACATTATTCTTGTGTATCCACGAATTGTGTGAATTATCAAATCCTAATCACTTTACATAAACCTCATCCCCCCTTTTGCGCAAAACTTTTTCAACGAGATACACGTCGGGATTAGAAACGCGATGTAACTCGTATTCGTAGAAGCCGCCGGCGACGGGTTTTTCGCAGGAATCTTCCAACAGATACGTCACGGGATTAGTTTTCTGCACTTTAACGATTCTAAACACCTCCGTGGTTCAATTTGGCGTGTATCCTTTCTCGAAGATTGTCTTGAATTTACTCACGCGTACCGAGTCGCCCACTTTGAATCGCGCGGGAGCAGCGATTTTTACGTGACTGTACACCGTTGTTAGGAGCTTGTCGGCGATCGCGGGGGGTAACATCCATAGGCCGCATGCCGATAGTTCGATGCTTTTGTATTTCGATACGGTGTCACTTGTCAATGAACTGTAAAACGAGTCGCGCGATGGTAAGCACGAGTCCTCCAACTTTTCGACGCAGTCAATGTACTCATACGGAAATACGGCTTTTCTTGTCAGCAAATCAAAATTTTCTGCGGATAATTTACAAAATTCGCGTTGCAATATTTGCAGTTTATTCTTGCTAAGATAAGATGCCAATTTGTCGAGACTAGCGGTGAGAAACTTGTACAAATCGATAAATCGCAATTTGACGCAAATTTTCTTATTTTTATCTTCGGTGCTTACGCGTTGTAATCCGATACGAGACCCGGCAGCGAGTCGATCCATTTGTAATTTTCATTGCGCGTAAACATTTTCCACATGTCGTTTTTGAGCGTGCGATTGAATCGTTCGACGACCGATGCCTTCATTACGGAATAGGTCGAATAGTGATTGATATTATGTTTCTTTAAGAGTTTCAGCACGTTTGCGTTGTAAAATTCTTTGCCCTTGTCAGTCTGCAGATTTTTCGGACATCTTCCGCCGTCTCGAATTATTTTTGCCGTAGTAACCTCGGTTCCGCTCTTGGCCTTGAGCGGAACCGAGCCCATGCATGCTTGCTCAGCACGTCGATAACGGTGAGTATGTAGTGGTAGCCTCTGTTGAATCGCGTCATAGTGCGCGGATACGATGACCTGTGGCAGGCGGATGTGGTCTCCCCTCGTGAAGGGCCACCTTGGCGAGGTGAGGGGGCTCCCTGCTCCGATCCGACGGGTCATGTCCGGTGGCTTCCGTTGGTGGAAGTCACTGTGGTGACCCGTTGGAGAGGTGCAGGGTCTAAGAGCCCTTCCTTCCTGCCGCCGGTCTAAGGACCGGAGTGGCGGGAAGACTGGGAGCCCGGCGATTCCCTTAGAGACTGGCCTTCGGGTCGGTTTCAATCGCCGGTAGGGGTTGGCGGCCCTGACCGCAATCGCCCGGTCGGCCGGGACCGTTAGGGAGGAGTTTCTACTCCTCCCGCCGGCCTAGAGGAAGGACACCTCGATAAAAAACCGCGGGGTGGGCCCGAATCGTCCGACCATTGCACGCCGGTGCTCCGGCGGGTCGGGGGATTCGGGTTTGTTGTGGGGGGTGACCCCCTCTTGCCCATTGCACGCCGGTGCTCCGGCGGGGCAAGAGGGGGACTGGGGTTTCCTTGGGGTTCCCGGGGGGTGGGTTCCCTCCTCACTCCTGCGGCGGGCAGGGATGCCGTCTCGTCGTGGGAGTGGGAGGACCTCCGCCTGCGCTCCTTCGGGGGCGTTCGCCCTTTTCAGGGCGGGCGGGGGTAACCGCCTTTCGTCCTCCTCTGTACGTGGTGCAGGGGAGGGCGGAGGGTAGGCCCGCACTGCGGACTTGCACACCAGGGATGTGATCCCACGGTGTCCGCAGTGCGGAGGGTCGTTCCGGGCCGCTCGGACGTTTTCCGAGGTCGGGGCCGGGGCGACCTGGGTGGGAGAGACCCGTCGGGCCGCTCGGAAATACTCCGAGGTCGGTGCTGGCGGGTCTAGCCGCCGCGTGTAATAGACCGGCGGCGTGTTGGATTGCTCGTGATTCGGCGGTCGGCCGGGGGTTCGTGTCGTTGTCTCCCGCGGGTGGCGGGAGGCTGGGATCGAGCCCGCTCGGCCGGTCCTTTCGTCGCCCGTGTGGTGGGCGGCGTGGTCCTTCCGGTCGGTCGTTGGACGCGGGCGTGGCCTCACGGGTCGGGAGCGGATCCTGGGTAACTTTCCGGGGGGCGTCCTCGATACGGGTTTGGCGAACCCGGGGATACCTGAGCTCGGGCAGGCTGGGTTCGTTAGCCATGGTGTGGCAACCAGCCTAGGGGAAGGATACCCCGAGAATAAACCACCACCTAAATAATATGAAATGGACGACGTAAGGATGAACAACTTACCGTCACAGGTCGATCGACGGCCAGTGACCGGCGTGAGGGCAGTACCGTCCCGGCTGCCCTCATGTCGTCATCCAACGACGGGCTGTCATCCAGGTTGCGGGCGAGCCTGGGTGAGGAATCGGCGATCGCTCAAGGGAGCCAAGGCTCCGGATCAAGGAAGAGCAGTACAGAGCGCATGGTTAAACCCGGCAATAAGGCTGGTCCCAAGTGCGCGGGGGCGAGCGATCAAGGTAGCTTGCAAGCGGTAGTGGCTAATCCCTCTCTGGAAGGGGAGGAAAATTCAAGGCCTTCTCGTCTCAAAAATAGGGGTGATCGTCATGCGAAGATGAGCCCCACAAGGCAACGGAGTAGGTCACGGTCGGAAATTTGCGGCTCTGGAGATTGCGAGAGCGATCAAGACCAGTTCACAAGGGATAACCCCCTCGAAGCCATAGGCGTGTTCTCGTCGTCGGAAGAGGAGTTGGACGAGAGATTGAATACCTCTGTGGATTCGAAAGGAAGGAAGAAACGGGGCAAGCCTGTAACAACAAGCGAGTGCGAGAGGAGGAAAGCGGAGAAAGCTAAACGCGAGCGAGAGCACGAAGAGAGGAGGTTAAAGGAATTAGACGATCCTAAAATAGCGGCTAACCTCTCAAGGAACCGTAAGGAGTATGAGTGGAGATACGCTGACGAGCTGAAGAACGCCCCGGTGGAAGATCTTGCCAGGAGGATAATCGAGCAAGTGTCCACCGTGGACAAAGTCAACTCTACGAGCAACACGCTCAGAGGAGGCGACAAGAAGAGCCTGAACAAGGCGGCTTCAATGATTTCGGCGGCTGCGGCTCATTTAGTCAGACGAATGAAAGCTGACGAGCCAATAGCCAAAGAAATCGAGGTTGAGGAGCTGAGGCGAGAGAACGCCAAACTCCTAGAAGAAATGGCTCAGTTACGAAGACGCGCAGAGGAGAGCGACAGACAGGTCATGGAGGTGGAAATTGACCACCCCCAAGAGGAGAAAGAAAAGGAGGTTGCTGAGAGAAACAGGTTACGCCTGTTGAAGGAAGTAGCTAGAGACGGCGCCCCAGCGGTAAGGAGACCCCCTCTGGGAGGGAAACCACCGGCGGTTATAGAGGCCGCCATCCCTCCAGAAGGAGAGGACACAGAGATGCGCGTAGAACTGGAGGCAACTAAGGCAACTAGTGCGGAGCTCGGGGACACTGGTACGACGGTATCAGGGGCCTCGGGTGCCGGTAATAGCGAAGTACAAAGAAAGGTCGACGCGATGGAGGCCAGACTTGATAGATTGACATCGTTAGTTGAGACCTTGATCACAGTGGTGAACGCACAGGCGATGAACGATACGCAAGGACCAGAGACGGTGACAATACCATCTCAGGCAGTGGCTAAGAGGACGGAGGTAAGGCCCAACAAGGGGTCGGCACCAGCCCAGTCACAATCCCGCAACAAAGCCTTTGAGGCTGGAAAAAGCGGGAAACAAGGACGAAAGGGGAAGAAGGAGATGACTTCAACTACGACACCCAAACCAACGCAGGAGGGGGGTAAGCCCACGGGTGTCGGGACCAGTGCCAAAACACTGGCTGCCCCGCCCTCGGGACAGACTCCCTCCCAGCCAACTTGGGTCGAAATAGTTGGGAAAAGGGCCAGGAAAGAAGGGAAGGTGCTGCAGAAGCAAACACAGGACAAGCAGAAGCAGCAGCAGCAAAAGAAAAAGCAGACCATGAAAGGACAGGATCCAGGAAGGAACGCCAGGGACAAACCAAAGCCTGCTCAAGGTAAGAGCAGGAATGGTGCAGCGAAGGAAACCAGCGAGGTCAACAGGGTTGGTAAACCACCCAGAACAGCGGCGGTGGTTCTCACTAGCCTCAAAGGGGAATACGATACCCTAATGAAGGAGGCTAAGAACAGGATCTCACTGAATGACCTTGGAATTAAAGGCCCTTTGAGACCGAAAAGGACTCAAACGGGGGCCCTGCTCATTGAGCTACCTGGCAAGGAGGGTGCGGAAAGAGCGGATAAGCTAGCTGCCAGTATGAATGCACTGTTCACCGGAAGGGAGGGTGTTACGGTCACAAGGCCGGTAAAAACAGCAGAGATCAGAATCCTGGACATTGAGGATTCGATCTCTCAAGAAGAAATAGCCGCAGCCATAGCGAACGTCGGCAAGTGTTTACCGGCTCAAGTACAGGTCGGGACACTTAGGGCAGGGACGAACGGGCTGAGGACAGCCTGGGTTAAGTGCCCGGTTGCCGCTGTCAGGGCAATTCAGCAGGACAAGAGCCGGCTCAAGTTGGGCTGGTTCTCAGCTAGGGTGCAGGTACTCACGGCGCGCCCCCTCCAGTGTTTCAAGTGCCTGGAGGGGGGGCACGTGAAAACCGCCTGCACCAGCGAGGTGGACCGCGGCACTCGATGCTACAGGTGTGGCGAGGAGGGCCACCTGGCAAAGGAGTGCAGTGGGAAGGTAAAATGCCCGGTTTGTACTGATCTGGGAAAACCTTCCAATCACCGCGCGGGGAGCAAGTCCTGCTCTTCCGCGAAGAAGAAGCGGAAACCAGGATGGAAGGTCGCCAAACCGGCAGTCAACCCAGGACATGCTGCTGATGGAAGTGGAAATAAGGAAGGCCTCGGAGAAGGCAAGGACCAAACAAGCATCCAAACGTCCTTCAGAGCGTGATAGTGAAGAACCTGCGACCGGTCCCCCAAAAAGGAGAGATCAGAAAGAGGTGAGGGAAAATTCGGCCAGTAGGAAGGCCGCTAGCCCGTTAGGGGCAAACGAGGCGGCAGAACAAACCCCTGGGGAACAAGGGGTTGAAGCGGCAATAGAGATGGAGGACTCTGAGGAGGAATTTTATTAATGGCCCCCTCCTCCACCTCCAAAATTCTCCAAGCCAACCTGAACCACTGCCGCGCTGCCCAGGATCTTTTCCTACAATCCATGGCAGAGCGCGGCAGTGGTCTGGGAATCGTGGCGAAGCCATACCGAGCGCCAGACAACCACCCGTGTTGGGCGGTCAGCCGGTGTGGCCGTGCCGCGGCAACGTGGAGGCAGACTGCCGATCCCGAACCCTGCACCAAACTGGTGGCGGGGGACGGGTATGTAGGTATGGTTAGGTGGGGACAAGTGGTCGTTGTCAGCGTCTACGTCTCCCCTAACAGTACCAGAGCTGAGTTCCAGGACATCCTGAATCAGATAGGGATGTGCCTGACTAGGTTCGGTCCCGGCCCGATCGTCGTGGCTGGGGATCTCAACGCCAAGTCGGCGCTGTGGGGATCCCCGGTTACGAGCGCTCGGGGTAGGGACTTGGAGGACTGGATGGCGGAAAGGAACCCGTGCCCCCTTAACAGAGGAGACACATGGACGTGCGTGAGGTTCAACGGCGGATCCATCGTCGACACGTCACGCTGGCGAATCCGGAAGAATTGCGCCGTGTGGCGGGATGGGTGGTCGAGGGGGTAGAAACCATGTCGGATCACAGGTACGTGGAGTTCTCCCTCTCGGCCACCTCTCGGGAAATACTGGAACGCAGACGCGAAACGCGTGACAAATTCCCGCGTTGGCAGTGGCGCAAGGCGGACCGCGACCTATTTAGGGCGGGCATACGAGCGGCTCTGTGGGAGGATAGCGTGCTGAAAGACGCTACGGTTAGCGTAGAGGTTCAGGCGGAGAGGATCGGGGCAATCATGAAGCTGGCGTGCGACGCCGCGATGCCCCGATCCAAGCCGATCCCACGCAAGAGTATGTACTGGTGGACGGAGGAGATCGCCGAGCTACGGCGCTCCTCCGTCCACGCTAGAAGGGTCTACACAAGGGCTAGGGCCCGACAAACCCTGTAGAAGAGGAGGAAGCCAGAGAGGGTTACCGCTCCGCCAAGCGGGCCCTCTCTAGGGCGGTGAAGGTGGTCAAGGACCGCGCCTGGGAGGAGTTCCTCCAAACCTTGGAGGAAGACCCGTGGGGGCGCCCGTACAGGATAGTTTTGAATAAGCTAAAACCCTGGGCGCCCCCCACGACTGAGTCTATTGACCCTGAATTCCTCGAAGAAGTCGTTGAGACTCTCTTCCCCGATGACGAGGGGGAGAGAGTCAATGGGGGACCCGCTCCGCCCCCTGCGGAGTGGAACGACGAGGAGTTCGGGGTCACGATGGAGGAGCTCCAGGCTGCCGCCAGGAGACTGAAGACGGGCAAAGCGCCCGGACCTGACGGCATTCCTGGCAAGGCGTGGACCTGGGCCACCGGGGAACTGGCCGAGCACCTCAGAGCCCTTTTTACCAGGTGCATGAGGGAAGGCCGGTTCCCCAGGCAGTGGAAGAAGGCCAAGTTGGTCCTCCTCCCAAAGGAGGGTAAACCGGCAGACCAACCATCGGGTTACCGTCCGATATGCCTGCTGGATGAGACGGGGAAATTGTTCGAGCGGATAATCGCTGCCCGTCTCGTCCGGCACCTGTCCCGGGAGGGTCCGGATCTCAGCGAGGTCCAATATGGCTTCCGAGAGGGCCGATCGACGATGGACGCGATCGCTAAGGTCCGGGCCCTCTTGGAAGCCGCGGCGGAAGAGGGCAGGGTGGTTCTGGGAGTGTCCTTTGACATTCAGAACGCGTTTAACACCCTGCCCTGGCCGGTCATTAGGGAGGCATTGTTACACCATGACGTGCCTCCCTACCTGATAGCGGTCCTCTATGACTACTTTCGGGACAGGGGCTTGATGTACGTGGACCAGGACGGTAACCTGATGGTCAGGCTGGTTGTGCGGGACGTACCCAGTGATGCCACAAATCGGCCTCCGTCGCATACGCACACAAGTCTCGCGCCCTGTCGGTGTGTCGGGCAACGTCGGGCAATACGAAAGAGACGGATATATGATTTTCTGTCTCTTTCGCTCTTGCAGAATTCGAGTCGCGCGACGCGCGGCGATCCGACGCGACGTTTCAGTCGGTAATTTTTCCGTAGGGTAAGGCGTGCGCGTAATATTGTATCATAGTCGATAATTTCATTTATTTAACATTATATATAAAAATTTAAATAATTGTTGTTAATTTTTGTAGAAAAAATATTAACAATCCGCAATTAGCAATATCCGTTATATACGTGTATACAAGAATTAGGTATCTTTAATTATTTATTAAAAAATATTAATAAATCAGAAGCACTGCTCATTCTATCTTTTTACACTCAATCTCCCTTCGAAATACGTCCCATTCCATTTCCAACATAGCTATATAGAATTATAAAAATAATGAAATCCACTCTTGGCCAACGTGTACGTTTTTTTTTTTTTTTTTTAATAATATCTTGTAATAAATGTGTTATTAATGTATATTTAAAATTGTCTGAACAAAAATAAAGGCAAAATTTAAATAATTTTATTTTTAATTCAGATCGATATTCCCATTGTATTTGTATTTTATGAATGTACGACGTACATGTTGTTGCTCGACAGAAACCGCGAGAAGGTGGTGGTCTCTTCCATCATGAGAAAAATTTAAACAATTGTTGTTAATTAATAAAATATACATAGAAAATAACATTCTAATGCATACAATTATAATGCGTATATATTGTCTAAGAATATATTCAAGTATTAATATTATTACAATATTAAACAAACAATTGTTTATATTTCCTAACTAGGCGTCTTATTATATAGTATGTACAGTAGAAAAAGAAAAGCTGCAGACGAAGGACCAGCAACTTCGTCAGCACTATATAAAGTTAGTGAACTTTAATCCCTTTATAATACCCTTAAATAATAGGGTATTATAATAGGATATATTTATAATTAAACAACTAGCAATCTACCTACATACATCTTTATTAATCAATCAGGTAATTTGTAATGTCACATATTCGGCGATTTTGGAAACATTCCTCGATCCATTTACATTATAAAATATATAACTTGTGTACACATATAAGAAATATAATTGCAACATATTTTCCCGTCCTACTTAACACAGACTGCGGACTGTCGGATATAAAAATGTCAAGTATCCGGTGTGGTTAAAAAATATGTTGCAAAGCACATACATGCTTCACCCAACTTGCAACATATATAGCACACATCATTCACACATTACAATTAAATACAATGACCAGAAAACAACAGAGATAAAATACAATTTATTTACCATGGATCGCTATGTATTTATTTTTTGCACGTAATAATCCGAGCAAAATAAATTATTTCTCATATTTGCTGTTTCTAAAAAATTATGTCTAATATTTCAGACTTTGCGGTGTTTCATCGCAGTGGATAAATTGTACTATCACTAGGTGTTGTTCTTGGTTTAGAATAAGACGTTTCGTGAATATTTCAATTTACTTCATCACATGACGAGTAACGCCTGACGAATTGCTAAATCAAGAACGACGAATTCTCTTCAATTCGAGAACCAAATCTAGTAGTTAAGCTGTATGTTTGCTGCGAAAATTATTTTCGTTACTTTTTAATATATGTATATCTTATTCCGAAAAATTAGGAAATGCTTTCATCTCACCAACAAATGTCACGTTTTTCATCGCTGTAATCAGTGCAAGAAAGAATTGAGCAATTTAAAAATAGCACTTTAAAGAGCAAATCTTTTGAAAAGCGCTTTTACAAATGGTTAAAACCTTTCCCACGAAACTGTACCTTTTCAAATAAGAGAGTACCTTATCAAATAATTCTCTTCCTGAAAAATGACCATTTTCAACGCAATCAATTATCTTACTTGATAATTTTCTTCCGCGATGCGCATTGCAATTATATCGGAAAGTTGAATTTTGAAACATAAAAGGGCGCGTAGGTTGTAAATTGCGTTCTACATTATTAATACTGTAAGTATTAAATCAAAAAATATTTTTTGTTTAATATTGTTGCACACATCTTAAAGTATATTAATACATTGAAACTTTATTTTTAATGTTGTTTTTTTGTAAAACATGATTTTCTTCATTGAAATTTGTTTCTATGTGAGATGTAGAAAAAGGAAGCCTGGGGCTCGATTCTTGAATTCATTCGCAAGAAAAACGCGCAAATTTTGCTTTTATAGAAATCTTGCAAGTTGATTGGCTAAAAGTCATTCAATAGCCAATCAACTTGTCACTTTCCTGCAAAAGTTGAATTTGTGCATACGTTTCTCTTGCGAACGAATTTAAGAATCGAGTTCCTGGAATGTAAAATACATCTCATGCGCACACTGGGAGATTGATAAAGATTTACGTAATAATATGGGCCGGTATCACAGTCTCCGATTAATGTGATTCTCCGATTAAACTCACTCTTCGTCTCTTTCTAGGGGGATAGTTAGAAAGAGATGCAGAGTGAGTTTAATCGAAGGATCACGTTAATCAGAGACTGTGATACCGGCCCTATGGTTTTGATATCGGGATGTGAATCACGCGATTTTCATGTAATGTGTCGATAATTGCATTATGACAGCTGACTTATCTATCGATTCTGCATCTTTGAACTGCATTATCACGCAGTTAATTCCCACGCAATTGTTTCTCGGAGGTCGCGATTCTTTCAATAAGCGTCGTGGCGTCGCCCGTGCTCTTACGTGTCATTGACAGGCGGAGTTCGGCCCGATTCGACAAGTGGTTCGTCCTGGCCGTTTTTGGAGCAGCATTGCTTGAAGACCATCGCAGAAGAAGAAGAAGGATTATTAAGGTTACTGTAGCAGTTATTTTCTTTTTGTCATTTTTTTCGCATTTATTTACCTTTATTTGTCCGTACGTACATACACGCAGATAGAGAGGGTCATAAAATACTGTGGAAGTGACGAACCACAGAGTCCTGATCTCTATTTGCAACACACACACACATACATTTTGTTTTACTTTTTTATTTTTATCTTTCTTCCATTTAATTCTTTCGCTTTGCTTTTTTCTGATATGGAGATGTGTGATGAATTGCCCAAAAAACCTAAGCGAAGTTTCGTAGAAGCTTGGCTTAGTAATGAGCGTTACAAGTATTGGATACGTAAAGTATCACACGACGAAAGTCTTTATCATTGCACTGTGTGCAATGAAAATTTTTCGTGCAATGCAGCACATGTTTCCAGACATGCGAATTCTGCGTGTCACCAAGAAAACTTGAAAAGGAATGTATCATTATCTAATAATGATGACATACCTGTAAAAGATACATTGAAGAAGTCAATGTTTAATAAAAAATGGCTAGATATTGACAATTTTAAGTTATGGTTACGTGAGGTTCCACATGATAGCAGCAGATGTTTGTGTGCAATTTGCGATAAATCTTTTGATGCCCATTTATCGCATATTCGTCGGCACGCAGAATCTGAAAGTCATTTAAATTTATGCCAAAAAACGATAGGTATTGAAGCGAACAAATCAAATGATGATTTTAATATGCAAGATAAAGAACCTCCTTTGTCGTTTGATGAGCGTTCAAAAACAGCGCAAATATTATTTGGCGCTTTAATGGCAGAAAGAAATATACCCTATCAGACGGCAGATGAAATTCTTAAATTATTTCAACACATAACACCAGATCCTGTGGTAAAAAGCATGAGCATGGGTCGAACTAAATGTAAAAACATAATTACAAATGTTTTGTATTCGGTTGAAAGTGAAAATGTCGTTAACAATCTTCAGAGAACAAAATTCTCTATTTTTGTAGATGAAACTTCCGATATCTGTAACGAAAAATGGATGACCTTTTTCGTTCGATACATTGATCCTGAGACATTAGATGTTCGCTCACAATTAGTCAAATTGATCAATATTGATGCGAGAGATTCTAGTGCTGAAAAGTTGTTCCATGCATTCAAGTGTGAAATGTTAAATTTACAGATTCCTTTCTCAAATATTATTGCTCTGTCTTGTGACAATGCATCTGTAATGACAGGAAAAAATATGTCATTTAAGACGAAACTAGAACAGATGTGTAAACATGTGTTAACACTTCCATGTTCATGCCATTCGGCTGCATTAGCTGCGCACGCTGCATGTGACAAAATACCGTCATTTTGCGACGATTTTCTTAAAAAAGTAGCTAAATATTTAAACAACAGTCCGAAACGTTCGGCAGTTTTCGCGAATTTTGCGATTGCTTTCAAGTAAAGCATTGCAAAATTTTAAAATTAAGTGAAACACGCTGGTTGTCTCATCACAAATGTGTGGAAAGACTTATCGAATTATGGGACATTATACATCATTTTCTGCAGGAAACTGTTGTGAGCGATAAAACAAAATCTGGAGAACATCTTCTGTCTATGATGGATAACTTAGAAATAAAGGCATATTTTCTTTTCCTCAAATATATTTTAAATATGTTTAATGCGTTTAATGCATATTTCCAATCAAAAGACACAAAAATTCATTTATTGCAGTTAAAATCTGTTAACTTTCTCTACCAAGTCTGCCACAACTTCGTAAAAACAGAGTTTTTACAAGACATAGGTACCACAATAATTTTTTCACATTCAGAAATTCAAAAAGATATAAATGAAATTTGCGTTGGATCTGAATGTGAAGAATATCTTAACGATCTAACGATGCAAGGTCATGTAGAAATAGTTACAATTATTCGACGAAATTGTTTACAAGTTTATATCACTGCTGCGGAGGAAATACGAAAAAGATTGCCTATTTCCGATTATTTCTTAAGAAGATTACAAGTTTTTGAGGCATCAATGTCGTTATTCGATGACAATAGAGAATTATCGCTGCAGCATGTTTGTTTCGTTGCGAGAACTCTCGGTGGCTTCAATGAAGAATTGTTAAGAACAGAGTGGTTTGCATTGTCTACAGATTTTTCTCAACAAGAAAAACAAAATTTATTAAAATTAAATTTTGATAATATGTGGAAAGAAATCTTGCAGCGCCGCTTACCGAATGATATGTACAGATATCCCACTTTAAGAAATGTTCTTAGCGCTGTTAGATCACTTCCCCATTCAAATGCAGACCCGGAGAGAACGTTTTCAATTTTAACTGATTTGAAATGCAAAAAACGCAATAAACTGTCTTCGGCCAGTGTAAATGCCACTTGCGTGATAAAATCAGCATTGAAGGCGAGGGGTGAAACAGCTGTAACCATGACCGTAACAAAACGACATTTGTCTCGGATGTCATCTAAAATATTATATACAGCTTGCCCTAAACCGCCAAAAAGTTCACTAACTTTATATAGTGCTGACGAAGTTGCTGGTCCTTCGTCTGGCTAATTTTAATTCAGTGTCAGAAGCGTTGATCGTGAGCTGACTACTGTAAAATGTCACAAGCGTCAATTCTGACGGTATTGACAAAATGAAATGCCAGAGGTGTCAATCATGGGCTGGCTAGATTTAATAAGTTTCAGAGGCGTTAATCGTGGGCTGACTAATTTTAATTCAGTGTCAGAGGCGTTGATCGTGAGCTGACTACTGTAAAATGTTACAAGCGTCAATTCTGACGGTATTGACAAAATGAAATGCCAGAGGTGTCAATCATGGGCTGGCTAGATTTAATAAGTTTCAGAGGCGTTAATCGTGGGCTGACTAATTTTAATTCAGTGTCAGAGGCGTTGATCGTGAGCTGACTACTGTAAAATGTCACAAGCGTCAATTCTGACGGTATTGACAAAATGAAATGCCAGAGGTGTCAATCATGGGCTGGCTAGATTTAATAAGTTTCAGAGGCGTTAATCGTGGGCTAGCTAATTTTAATTCAGTGTCAGAGGCGTTTATCGTGAGCTGACTACTGTAAAATGTCACAAGCGTCAATTCTGACGGTATTGACAAAATGAAATGCCAGAGGTGTCAATTATGGGCTGGCTAGATTTAATTCACGAAATGTCTTATTCTAAACCAAGAACAACACCTAGTGATAGTACAATTTATTCACTGCGATGAAACACCGCAAAGTCTGAAATATTAGACATAATTTTTTAGAAACAGCAAATATGAGAAATAATTTATTTTGCTCGGATTATTACGTGCAAAAAATAAATACATAGCGATCCATGGTAAATAAATTGTATTTTATCTCTGTTGTTTTCTGGTCATTGTATTTAATTGTAATGTGTGAATGATGTGTGCTATATATGTTGCAAGTTGGGTGAAGCATGTATGTGCTTTGCAACATATTTTTTAACCACAACGGATACTTGACATTTTTATATCCGACAGTCCGCAGTCTGTGTTAAGTGGGACGGGAAAATATGTTGCAATTATATTTCTTATATGTATACACAAGTTATATATTTTATAATGTAAATGGATCGAGGAATGTTTCCAAAATCGCCGAATATGTGACATTACAAATTACCTGATTGATTAATAAAGATGTATGTAGGTAGATTGCTAGTTGTTTAATTATAAATATATCCTATTATAATACCCTATTATTTAAGGGTATTATAAAGGGATTAAAGTTCACTAACTTTATATAGTGCTGACGAAGTTGCTGGTCCTTCGTCTGCAGCTTTTCTTTTTCTACTGTACATACTATATAATAAGACGCCTAGTTAGGAAATATAAACAATTGTTTGTTTAATATTGTAATAATATTAATACTTGAATATATTCTTAGACAATATATACGCATTATAATTGTATGCATTAGAATGTTATTTTTTATGTATATTTTATTAATTAACAACAATTGTTTAAATTTTTCTCATGATGGAAGAGACCACCACCTTCTCGCGGTTTCTGTCGAGCAACAACATGTACGTCGTACATTCATAAAATACAAATACAATGGGAATATCGATCTGAATTAAAAATAAAATTATTTAAATTTTGCCTTTATTTTTGTTCAGACAATTTTAAATATACATTAATAACACATTTATTACAAGATATTATTAAAAAAAAAAAAAAAAAAACGTACACGTTGGCCAAGAGTGGATTTCATTATTTTTATAATTCTATATAGCTATGTTGGAAATGGAATGGGACGTATTTCGAAGGGAGATTGAGTGTAAAAAGATAGAATGAGCAGTGCTTCTGATTTATTAATATTTTTTAATAAATAATTAAAGATACCTAATTCTTGTATACACGTATATAACGGATATTGCTAATTGCGGATTGTTAATATTTTTTCTACAAAAATTAACAACAATTATTTAAATTTTTATATATAATGTTAAATAAATGAAATTATCGACTATGATACAATATTACGCGCACGCCTTACCCTACGGAAAAATTACCGACTGAAACGTCGCGTCGGATCGCCGCGCGTCGCGCGACTCGAATTCTGCAAGAGCGAAAGAGACAGAAAATCATATATCCGTCTCTTTCGTATTGCCCGACGTTGCCCGACACACCGACAGGGCGCGAGACTTGTGTGCTTATGCGACGGAGGCCGATTTGTGGCATCACTGGACGTACCCCAGGGGTCGGTTCTCGGACCCCTGATGTGGAATCTGGGGTACGACTCCGTACTTAGAACCCCTCTCCCCCCCGGGTGTTGGCTGAACGCCTTCGCTGACGACACCTTCCTGGGGGTGGAGGGGGAAACATGGGAGGAAACCCAACGCATGGCCAATGTTGCAGTGGTGTGCGTGGTGTCTGCGATAAGGAGATTGGGACTCTGGGTGGCTCCCCAAAAGACCCAGGCCGTCTTTTTCCACGACGGCTCTAAGAGGAAGCCGCCCGGATTTTACATCAAAGTGGAGGACGTCCGCGTCCCGGTAATGGCCAGCATGAAACTGCTCGGCCTCTGGCTGGACGGCGCCTGGGGCTTCGGCGAGCATTTCGCTCGCATTGCCCCCAGGATGATGGCTACGGCTAACAACCTGGCAAGGTTGATGCCGAACCTGGGGGGGGGGGGTGCGAGCGGACACGCTCGCCGGCTTTACGTCGCGGTGGTGTAGTCCGTGGCGCTCTACGGCGCCCCAATTTGGGCACCCAGGGCGGCTGGCTCCGCCCGCATTAGGACCCAGTTGAACCGGGTCCAGCGGGTGGTTGCCATAAGAGTGTCACGGGCATATCGCACCGTGTCGCATGCCGCGGCGACGGTGCTGGCCGGACTCCCGCCCCTCGATTTGGTAGCGGCTTGTCATGCCGAGGTGTACAGGCGGACAAGACTGCTGCAGATACCGAGGGGCAAGCAATGGGACAAGGCCAGCAGAGCCATTAAGCTCCAGGCTAAGGTGGTCCTGACGGAGAAATGGCGCCAACATTTGGCCAATCCTGCCGTAGTCAAATATGGCAGGCGGACCGTCGACGCCGTTCTGCCCCACCTAGATGAATGGCTGGGTGGACGGGGACGCGGACTATCGTTCAGGGCGACACAGGTGCTCACCGGGCACGGCTGCTTCGGTGAGTACCTGTGTCGCATTCGTAAAGAAGCAGACACCAGATGCCACCACTGTAACGAGGTGAGGGACACGGCGCAGCATACCCTCGAGGTATGCCCTGCGTGGGACGAGCAGCGCCGTGTCCTGCAGGGGGAGATCGGTGTGAATCTCTCCCTCCCGGCCGTCGTGGCGGCGGCGGTCGGGG
>JASTWK010000638.1:57500-101351 GCA_030770225.1 Temnothorax unifasciatus
CTCGCGAAATCCGCAATACACAATACAGGTACCTCACGCCCCGGGATCTGATTACGCAAATCGGACTCCCCCGTTCTGCGACAATACTGTCCGTTAGCGCGACGGACACCTCGCCAAAGGACACAATTACACACAACGCGATTACACAAAACGCTATTACACCAAACGCGATCACGTGAAACGCTAATACACGAACGAATACTACAATGGATTACGCAGTGACTGTCGGCCGCGTGCGGTTCTTCGGACTGCCCTCCTATCTAGCGAAACCACTGCCAAGGGAACGGGCTTGGAAAAATTAGTGGGGAAAGAAGACCCTGTTGAGCTTGACTCTAGTCTGGCACAGTAAGTGGCACTTAACAAAAAGAAGTTTATTTTGTGCCAATAAACTTCTTTCTGTTAAGTGCTATAACTTTCACAATTTTTAACATTTTTACAATATTTGAACGTCAACCTGTGGGGAATACATTTAAATTTAATATCCTTTTTGCGTTTTTCATTTTAGGCATGCCGTATAGGAGCTACTATATACACCGAGTCGAGCGCGCGCGCGAAGAGATGACTCATAACTCCTATATTTCTTAATATTTTTCCATATAAAAAATACTGTAAATGCACCTAAACATGTACTTCAATATCGTATACACCATGAATCTGGTTGGCCTACCACTTTGTCACAAATAAATCCTAAAATTGACCCTTATTGGCCGCCAGACTGCGGTCGCCGACATCATATAAACTTGTTGCGAAGCAACGAAATCTTGCCTCTACCATGCGTACGTACTATTCGAAGATAAATTATACTGCTTGGCGCTCGCCCCCTGTACATAGCTGTACATATTAGTGTTAATCGTTAATTCGTCCGCAATAGCATTAGTGATCATTCGAGTTGCAGTAAATTGTCGTGTTCGTGATTCGACGGTAAAGTCGCGCCGTCGATAAATAGATCCCACGTTGGTGACTCGCACCAAACGTTGGCGGATCGCGATCTAAGTCAATATTCGCGCGACTCACCCGACTCGTGCTGCCCGCCCGCGGGTGGCATCCCCAATTATTGGAACAAATACTCGCTCGCGCCAGTTCTCAACAGGAGCGCGACGCGAGCAGCACTCTTCTTTCGGAAGTCGTCTAGTCAACATCATTCGGAAGCTCGAATCTACGTTAGCGAACATCCGGTCCTCGTCAAACCGATCCGGAGCACGCGAGCCGTGCCTACCGCCTTTGCTTGCCTGCCTGATCTGTGTGCATTACATGCTTGCTGCCTGCTCCAACCCTTGCCTGCCGCTCGTCTCCTTCACGGAAGACTCCGCCAGCCCGAGGACGGACGAAGCAACGAGAGAGCACACCCGAGAGGGCATCGGGCAACGAAACGGTGAGTCGCTTTGTTTTTGTTTGTTCGCTGCATGATTTCTCTCTCTTATTCGCGCTGAGGGGACGAAACACCCCCTTCTGATCCTTCGAGTCTTGCTTTCGCAAATCCGGGGTTCGCTCTACCGCCCCCCGAGCAAAACGAAGCGTGTCGCTAAGGACAAGTCTTATGCGTATGTTTGGGTGAGGGGGGGGGGGGTCGTGTACATGTCAGGCACTTGGATGGTAAGCCTGTTATTCGGATTAACTCTGTTTCTGATCTTGATAAGTTGGTTTGACATGCTCGTTCCGATTGCTCGTTGCCTTCCGTCGTACATCGTGGCTTGGTTTTGAGGTCTACTCAGTTTTGCGTGGCTCAATTTAACGCCAATTCCCTGCGGGGACATATTGATTATATTAGACTGCATTTTGCCACTTGTTCTTATCATTTAATTTCTGTCTCCGAAACATGGCTCAATGTTAATGTCTCTGATGCGACTGTGGCCTTGGACGATTATTTCTTGGTTCGTCACGATAGAGTGGGACGGATGGGTGGTGGAGTGGCGTGTTACGTGCATAAGTCACTTCAGGTTAAGATCTTGGCCACCTCTAATTACGTTTGTGATAATTCACCTGAATATCTCCTTATCGAGGTACGTCTGCCAGATGGTGAATCTGTGCTATTTGCGTCTATTTACAGAAGGCCTAAGGGTCTACTCTTGAATGACTTTGTGGGTCTCTAAACCGATTTTCGCATCTCTACAAAAATATTATTATCGGTGGTAACTTGAATTGTAATTTATCATCGACTAACTTTGAGGCGAATTATTTGCGTGAACTATTGTCTAGTCTATAGTTACATATTGTTAACTCTGAGCCTACTCATCACACTGCGATTTCCGATTCTTGGCTTGACGTGCTTGTAGTGGATGGTATGGACAAAATTATATCCTTTACTAAATCTCAGAGTCCTTTCATTGCCGGTCATGATCTTTTGGAATTGTCTACGTCACTTAGCTCTAAACTTAGACCGGTGTGCTCTATTTCTCGGCGTAACTACAGCGAAATCGTTGGCTCTGAGTTCTGTGATTACCTTAGATATCAGGCGGGCCAAAAGCGAATTTTATTACAAGTCTTTCATTGGTATTATCGACCCTGCCAAATTGTGGCGAGAACTTGCTCGACTGGGGCTTGCAAAAACTACTCTCACCTCTCCATTACATTTATTCTCATCTAATCAGCTGAACTTATACTATGCGTCTGTTTCCAATACTCAGCCGATATGTCTTCATTCTGACTTCATCTCTGCCATTGCTTTGGTCTTGCGACCTTCTGATCGTCCTCAGTTTGTGTTCTCTTCCGTCTCACCTCAGTCAGTTTTTGAGTTTATGTCTATGCGACCTCTCCACTCTTACGCTTCTGGTTCAGATGGTCTCCCACTGTTTGTTCTGCGCATTGCTTGGTCTGTCGTTTCGCCATTGCTTGTTTCTTTGTTTAATCGATTGTTAGACACTTCATCGTTTCCGTCTGAATGGAAAAAGGCATATATTCGCCCGCTCTCAAAGATTCGTACACCACTATCCCCGTCAGATACCAGACCTATTGCGAATTTACCTGAACTGTCTAAACTATTGCAACGAATTGTGACTTTACAGATATTGGACTACCTAAACAAATACGACATTCTGAATCCTAGACAGTCTGCGTACCGCTCAGGGTATAACACTCAATCTGCGCTTTTACGGGTTTGCAACGATATCAAGCAGGGGATTGATGAGGGACTTATTACAATTATGATACTTTTTGATTTTAGCAAGGCATTTGATACAGTCTCCCATCTGCTACTACTTATTAAGCTTAAACAGATAGGTTTCTCTGACGCTGTCCTAAATTGGATTTTCTCCTACCTAACAGGCCGGTCTCAAGCAGTTATTGATGACGAGGGCAATCTTTCAGACTGGATATTTACTTCGTCTGGAGTCCCTCAAGGTTCCGTGCTTGGTTGTTGTTTTCTTTATATATTAATGACATTTATAAGACTTTACGTTATACATTTCACATGATCTTTGCGGATGATGTTCAAATTTACTGCCTATGTTCACCGGCTAACATTCTTCAGGCTCTGGAATTGATTACATGTGATGCCAATGCTATCTTTGATTATGCTAATATGAATGGACTAAAACTTAACCCTGCTAAATCTAAAGTTATTATCTTTGGAAGTCAAGTTTATGTTAATAGCATCGATCTTGGTAGTCTACCACCTATCATTGTGAATGATACGCCCCTACCATTTGTAAATGAGGTTAAGAATTTGGGTGTAATCTTTATGTCCAATTTTTCGTGGATGAGACATATCTCGCTGATCTCACAAAGAGTGCAATTCGCGTTGAATAATTTGAAGTTTAACAAGAACTTTCTTTCCACCAATCTTAGGATTAAACTTGTCACTACCTTAATCATGCCTCATATTAATTATTGTTGTCTTGTATATCATGGTTTGAGCAGCGAGTTGAATACAAAATTGCAAAGGCTCGTCAACTGTTGTATTTGTTTCATCTATGACCTTAAGCGTGACGAACATATTACACCGTATCGACGTCAGTTGAGGTGGCTTTCGGTTGAAAATAGGAGACATTACTTTCCCGGATGTCAGATCTATCGCATTCTGCATATGAGTTCTCCTTCATATCTACGTGAGCTTTTTCCACCTCCCGCCCGACGGCATAAGTATGGATGGATTCTCGAATCATCAATTTAACTAATTATTCTTCTTTTCAGGTTCCTGCCATGGGTGGATCATCGCCGTCGTGGACTCCAGAATCATCGCTCCAATCGCATACCAGGATCGACGAGGGACTTTGATGGATCGCCGCCGATGGATCAGGTAAGTAGAAGGTAAGTAAATTATGATAATTCTCGAAATTATTTATAATCTGATTGAATATTTTATTCAAATCTATTATACTCCACAGATGATTGTTCACAAAGTTTTTATTTACGCGAGTTGCGGTTTACACGTATCGATGACGCACTATTACAATTTTGGTAAACTAATTCTGCTCGTAATTGCACAATCGAATGTTAACACGGTTCGCGGGCGTTCCCGTTTGTTTATCGGACGTCAGGTGTTAATAATTTTCGCGTTCCACTACGCTCGCGGGACTTAGCGCGACGGCTCGATTAGCGCGTAGGTATAACGTGTTACCTCTCTGACGGTCCGCGGGAGACTGCCTCGAGTCCCCTCTTTCTCAGTGGCTCCCCACCATCGCGCTCGACCCCTACTCTCGCGCCTACTTTCTCTTTTTGTAACTGCGCAGTTGATCACGCTTGTTTACCGTGCGGGTGTTCTAGCGCGTTCTGCTGGAAATTTCCACGGGTTTTGCGCTCCGGGCGCTCCCCTTTATTGGTGTCGATGCACCAGGTTTCCGGCTCCGGCGTATTTCGAGCGCCGTCGACGCCGACCTATGCGCAGGCCTTCGGATGCGTTCCTATTCGCGTCTCCGGACGACTTCCTCGGAGAAGACGTCCGGGTGCAAAGTTGGTCGTCCGCCCTTGACGCCGACCCCCTCTGGTCCTTTTTCGGGACCTGGTATACCCGATTCCGGGTCCAATTCCCGTAGATTATCCTCGGGTGGCGAAATCGCGGACGGTTCCCTAATTCGAGTCCCCGTTGTCGGATTACGTCGCCGACCTGGTAGCTCGGTGTATCAGGTGTTAAACCTCGATAAGGGACTATTTGTCCCTGTAGAGTTCTCGTGGTTCGCTAGTTTGCTAACGCTTTGTCGGATCTTAACGCCGATCGCCCCTGACCGTATATCTTGTTTCGTTTGTGTGCCAGGGATACTTAATTCGCGTGAATCTCGGGTGGTCCGGTAGTTCGCGAACGCTCCGTCGGATCTTAACGCTGATTGTCCCTGATCGCGTGCCTACTCTCAGACGTGTGCCAGGAATACTTTATTCGCGTGAATTTCGGGTGGTCCGGTAGTTCGCGAACGCGTTGTCGGGTCGCCCCGTTATCTGTCCCTGATCGCCTCTCGTGTTCCGGGAAACGGCCAGGGATCCTTGAAGATTGTGTGTGGCCTTTAGCTTTTTCTGGTGCACGCTACTCGTCGGTTCGCGCATTCGGCGTAACTTAACTAAGTCTTTGGCGTCGGCCTTAGGATAAACAAAAAAGAAATTCAAATAGTTGAACCGACGGGAAAATAATAACCTTATGCTATGTCGAACTCGTGGTTCCGCAACTTAAATCTATCGGATTTAGCCTAATTTTGCGAGGGATGGGCCTTACAAAACATCAACGGTCCCCATTTTCATTAAAATTGTATATTAAAAAAGAAGAAAATATACCAGCATACACAAGGAATATGTTTACAGCAAGCAAGAAAAGAAATTGAGCAATAAAATTCATACACGACCCCCTTAGTGACTATAACTTACCAAAACATATTTTGTATTAGTACATGTAAATTTATATACTATAAAACCTGGTATTCCCCATGGAGAGCGTCCCGTTTGACCACGTTAATATTGACCACGGTCCCGATTGACCACGTTGAAATTGACCACGTTGCGATTGACCACGTTGATATTGACCACGTTGCGATTGACCACGGTCCCGATTGACCACGGTCCCGATTAACCACCGTCTCGATTGACCACGGTCTCGATTGACCACGATCCCTATTGACCACCGTTTCGATTGAGCACGGTCCCGATTGACCACCGTCACAATTGACCACCGTTCCGATTGACCACGGTCTCGATTGACCACAGTCCTGATTGACCACGTTGAGATTGACCACGTTGAGATTGACCACGTTGCGTTTGACCACGTTAATATTGACCACGTTGCGATTGACCACGGTCCCGATTGACCACGGTCCCGATTGACCACCGTTTCGATTGAACACGGTCCCATTTTACCACGGTCCCGATTAACCACGGTTCCGATTGACCACAGTTCCAATTGGCCACGGTCCCTATTGACCACGTTGAGATTAACCACGTTGAGATTGACCTCGTTGCGTTTAACCACGTTGAAATTGACCACGTTAATATTGATCACGTTACGATTGCCCACGGTTCCGATTGACAACGGTCCCGATTGACCACGTTTCCGATTGACCACGGTTCCGATTGACCACGTTGATATCGACCACGTTCCCGATTGACCACGTTGATATTAATCACGGGCCCGATTGACCACGGTCCCGATTGACCACGATCCCAATTGACCACTATTGAGCACAAGTTACAATATTAAGCAATTCTTGAGATATATACAGGGTGTAGAAAAACTAAGTTTCGTAGTGTATTGAAGGAATAAATACACCAACTTTAAGTATAGGAACCATGGGTCAACGACGCTTTGTTACGGCGTGATGGGCGTTTAATTAAATCGTCACAACAACTGCGATGCAATGATTTAATTCCGTCAATTTAACATGTTTACAGTAGAGACCCTCTATATAGAGTCTGGCCATAAGCGATTTTGTCCAAATCCTGCGAGAGGAAGGATATACATTATCTCTACAATATTGCTGTTATTCGCTATCTACCTATTGCTGCAATACTTATAATACTTTTACAGCTGCCAAATGTGCTTGAGCGTATCAGATAAGGCTAAGTTAAAGAGAAAGTGTATATCCGTCTCTCTCACAGGATTTTGACAAAATCGCTTATGGCTAGATTCTGTATAGAGGGTTTCTAGTTTACAGTAAATATTCAAAATTACGACCGCCAACGTTACAACAAAAGTCACAGCACCGCAACGGAGCAATGACTGCCGCGTTCTTTGGAATATTTTAGGCATGTGTTGGATGGTTTCAGATGCCTTAAGCCCGGTGTCCACGATGCAAGAACTGTGTCCAAGTTTCGGTTTAAGCCAATCAACTTGCAGCTCTTACAGAAAAGTAGCAGTTTCATTGGCTTAAACCGAAACTTGGACACAGTTCTTGCATCGTGGACACCGGGCTTTAACGATGTGACCAAATCCTTCTCGGATTTGATCTGTTGTAAATAAATTATACTTTTCATTGCACCCCATAAGATAACCCTAAACATTTATTGAAATAACACGTAATTGTGTTCTTGCTTCATTGAGAAATATTTAAATACGGGATATTTACCGGAATAATGACAAATATAATAAATTTGACATACTCTTATGTTACAGTCTCTTATGTCACTTTCTGATTACAGTGTTCTATACCTTTTATGACACTTTGTCAAGAAAAATAGATTTGGACAATTTGCAGTCAAGTTTGAATGTGTAAAAATTATAACTTATTATGTATGTACAACCACTGAGATATAAGTAATATCTCAGTATTTATACAACACAATGATTTTACGAAAGGTTAGGAAATCTGTCATATCAACTTCATGGGAAAAAATGTATGTTAACTGCTATCAAGGAAGTATATCTCTACTTTTTGTTGTTAATTTGCTGCTCAATAATAATTAATAATTATTATTCTACATCTTTACCTCGCATATCATTGTTATGACAGATTTCCTAACCTCTCGTAACATCACGTTGTACACACATAATAAGTTATTATATAGTTTTTATGCACTCAAATTGACTACAATTTTTCCAAATCTTTTTTTTTTTTAAACGACGTGTCATTGCACGTGTAAAAGATTAGAGTACTGTAATCAGAAGGAAATAAATATCAGAAAACGTTTAATTGATTATATTTGTCATTATTTATGTAAGTATCCTGTATTTAAATACTTTTTACAAATGCACACAATTACGTGTCATTCCTAACAATATACTAATAAATAATAGCTCTTTCTTATTTACAGTAATACATCAGATTTCTATATCTTTATTAAAAGTAGCATGGTGATTTGTGCAATCTATTTCTATTAATGCTGAAATGAAAGAAATCATTAATAAAACAAGTTGTTGATGTCGAAACCTTAAAATTATTAGCTGTCTCATAAACTGTGATAAGGTAGATATATTCATGAGATTTAATAACTTTTTATTATAATTACTCTGCACAAGAAATTCTGAATATTATGCTACTGATTAACTTTACTAAATGCCCATTTTTCAGACAGAAAAAAAACTGAGAACAATTAACATATAACATGCAATTAACAATTAACATATAACATGCATCTGTAGCCTCTAAGGCCGTATCCTCTCTAGTCAAAGGTGGCAATGATATCTCTAGGAGTCTCGTGAGTCGAAAGGCTCAAAACAATGTGACACGCTACCAGGCGGCCGGTCCTCGCGGGCCGGTCGTCGCACGAGCCCGGTTTGCCGTACAGCGCCTCTGCCCGTCGTCGGGATCTCACCGCTTACGACGGCACGGCGTCTAACGGTCGAACATGAGTTTCGCGAGTTCGATGTCGAAACTCGGAATCGTCTGTAGACGACTTAGGTACCTGGTGGGGTGTTGTACTCGGTATTCGAAAAGCATTTAATACAGAAGTGCTACTTCAAAAAGTAATCAATATAAAAAATCTTTACAAATCTCTATTTAATAGCCAAATTAGGAACGTCCAAAAGCTTTACACTTTAATAAAATTGAAAAGAATTCAATGTCTGTAGTTTACTGTACATTACATTATATATATTAATACATTAATAGAGCCTAGAAACAGCTTAAAAGTTTTAACTTAAAGTTTAATAATAAAATAATTATAAATGTAAATTTTTTTGTATTAAGTAACGTGTTTTGCAGAAAAAAATGTTATTTTGCAAAAAATTCTCCTATGGTCAGTGTATATTAACGTAATAATACTATAATAATTATTCCATATGCGAGAAGAAATAATATATTTATTTGTTACAGGAATATCGACAGTTCATCAACTACAAATAAAACTTCTTTTCTTGCAAGAAAAGTCAGACAAGTTAGAAGAAGCCAAAATTGGCAAATTTACAGGACTAATTAATATAGATTAGTGTATATCCAACATGGCTACGCATTTGAACGCGATACTTATTCATATCTATAACTAGAACAATGACACAATGTATGTGTTACAATAATGGAATAGATTTCCTTTTCATGCGTGCTGCCAAATGTATTTTATAAGTAAGAGACATAGATTTAAGTTTATTCGGTGGAAACAAAAGTTCTGTTTAATTCTGTTTAGTTCTGTTCAGAACTGTTTAATTACTTGCTTGGTATTAAATGTATATCCAACATGGCTATGCATTTGAACGCGATACTTATTCATATCTATAACTAGAACAATGACACAATGTATGTGTTACGATAATGGAATAGATTTCCTTTTCATGCGTGCTGCCAAATGTATTTTATAAGTAAAAGACATAGATTTAAGTTTATTCGGTGGAAACAAAAATTCTGTTTAATTCTGTTTAGTTCTGTTCAGATCTG
This sequence comes from Temnothorax unifasciatus, assembly GCA_030770225.1. Taxonomy (NCBI): domain Eukaryota; kingdom Metazoa; phylum Arthropoda; class Insecta; order Hymenoptera; family Formicidae; genus Temnothorax; species Temnothorax unifasciatus. Next base: position 67,220 of record JASTWK010000638.1, read on the forward strand.
TTTAATTACTTGGTTGGTATTAAATGTATATCCAACATGGCTATGCATTTGAACGCGATACTTATTCATATCTATAACTAGAACAATGACACAGTGTATGTGTTACGATAATGGAATAGATTTCCTTTTCATGCGTGCTGCCAAATGTATTTTATAAGTAAGAGACATAGATTTAAATTTATTCGGTGGAAACAAAAGTTCTGTTTAATTCTGTTTAGTTCTGTTCAGATCTGTTTAATTACTTGGTTGGTATTAAATGTATATCCAACAAGGCTATGCATTTGAACGCGATACTTATTCATATCTATAACTAGAACAATGACACAATGTATGTGTTACAATAATGGAATAGATTTCCTTTTCATGCGTGCTGCCAAATGAAATTAAGTAAGTGACAGATTTAAGTTTATTCGGCGGAAACAGTAGTTCTGTTTAAGGGGGCATATACCTTTCTCGGCTTCAAAAAATCGATTTTTTTTTATTGCATATTTCGAAAGAACAACATTTCAGGAATGTAAATCCAAAGCCATTTAAAGAAATTCGAAAAATTGAAGAAGTTACAGCACTTTGTACTGAGCGCCGTCCGAGCGTCTGTTAGGCCGTTTCGGAGCAACGCGCAGGTAACAGCGTTCGACTCTTGTACCCCCCGCTGGTAGCTGACCCCCCATTGTAATTTAAATAAAAGTTCGTTTCTGGGTAGTATACTGGGTATAATAACTTGATCTGGAGGATAGCTACGAAAAATACAAACAGTAGCGCTCGAGTCGTCGAAATTGCGACTTTTCTCGCTGTTTGTTTATTTAATGAAGGAACCTTAGCTCTTTTGAAAGTAATGAGTACAATGGGAATAGCAGTTGGACGAAACGCAGTACAATTTGCTGCGTTGAGTGACACTCGCCGCTGCGATCAAGCAGACGTCCGAGAGCAGCATGCAACACGGGAGGCCCGACTAAAGCGCCGCCTTGAAAAAAACCATCAAAATGATGAGCACCTTGCCCTGGAGGATTCCCTGTATGGCCCCGGAATAGATGATTACATGTAAGTCGTGAGAAAACAGTTTTATCATAGTGTAAACTTGTTCTGAAACTTTAAACGCGTTTTTCTCGAAACCATGTTTTTCAAGTCGGTACCATAAATATCTCGGTAATGGATTAACCGATCTATTTAATTTTTTTTTTAAATAAAAGTTCATAAAATTTACCAGTCCTTGACCCATGCTTTTTGAAAAATTTTAATTTTATATATTTTTTTTTAAACAAAAAAGATTGAAATTTTTGTCGAAAATCGATACCTAAATTTTGACAGTCTGCCATTTTATTGAAAATTTGAATTTTCAAAAAAGGATGGGTCAAGGACTAGAAAAATTATCAAACTTTAATAATCTGTTTTGTTTTTTTTTTGTTTCAGATGATCCTGCGGAGATATCCATGGTACCGCAATTTCAAACATTTTGTGCGGGACTTACTTCAAGAGACGAAAGAGGGGGGATGGTTTATTAAAAATAATAAATAAAATTTTTTTTTATAACTACAATAGATGTACTTTGTTGTACAAAAAAAACCCTTACCTTCAAACATTTTTTTTATTGTTAAAAAAAATCACGAAATATGCCTATTTTTTGGGCCGAGAAAGGTATATGCCCCCTTAATTCTGTTTAGTTCTGTTTAATCCCTACGTTAGTATTCTCAGTATTCTTAAGTTATCCAAAAACGTATTTTGTAATTTTTGAGGCAATACGATTAGATGTACGTAATGTTATGTTAAATTGAAATGTGATAACTTTTGTACGTGCAATACTGCCTACAAATATATTTTTTAATGTGTGAAGTACACAAAACGTATTTAAAAAGATTTGATATTCTTTCGTATTATTAAGCCATGTTGCTTGCACTCATAAATATAAACTTAGCGATAAAGTCAGGCGGGAGACTTCTGCATGTCAAGTAAAGCAGATTACATTCTCCACTATCTTAATATCTATCTCAATATTTACCTTAATATCTAATTTATATTCAATAACTATAAATAAATCATAAATCCGAGTCCTATATATTGTGCAATTGTACTTAAGAAGACACATAAATAGCTTTCTATTTACATCAAAATTCAGTTAATTCTCACTTGACGTCAGTTGAATGCACGTTCCTTTTAATGCTGATGGAAAGTGAAATTCAATGAATTTGTTCAATGACCATGTTTTTTTTACTGTACTATTAAAAGTGAGATTAGAAACTTGTATTGTTATGCGATAGCTTTGTCACCAAAATAATCAGGTAGATTTCTTTTATTCACTAAAAAACTGACGTCTTATCTGAGTATTCTAAGTCTAAAGTCTTTACAAAACTGAGTGACTCAGCTCACTTAAGTGTAAATGGAAAGCGCCTACACTATCGTAATATAAATTGTAACGCAATGGCCTCAAATAATAAAATTAATATACAGAACGTACATCTTTCTCGTTTTTAGCGAAAAAAAAAATAGAATTTTTTCGCTTAAAGATAGAAACTAGAAAAGTGCTTTTTGTGCAAAAATTGAATTTTTTAGCAGAAATAACGCTAACCAGTTCGAACAATATGGTTTAGAATTTATTCTGTTATTGGTTATGTTAATTAATAACATTGTTGTTCCAGCATTTTTATTTACTACTGTACATTTAGTTTAGGAAATTTATTAACAAATTATAATTCTGTATGTTCGGGAGACGCAGGGGCAGGTTAGAGAAGCGAAGAGTCGGCTTGAGTTGACGTTACAATAACATTTATTCTTCTTCTTATGGTACAATGAACATTATCTTTGGCTGTATCTTATGCCGGCGCACAGGGGCGCCGGACTTCTCAAAAAATCTACAGCAAGAGCCGGTGCTTGGCTGCTTGCTTATGTAAGGAATTTGTCATTCCGAGGCCGTTGAAGCGGCGCAGAACACCCGTTATAACATGTTGCCATCGCGTGGCACGGTTCCTTGTCGTTGATTGGCCGCTGGCGAATAGCGTGCGCCGAGCGTTGAGAACGATGTATCCCTACGCGCACGGGTATATAAGATCGTGCGTGCACGATCCCGCGTCTTTCGTCTCTGGGAGTTAGCACGAAGTGTCCGCCGCGATATTAGTCCGCGCTGTTATACAAAATATACGCAATTTCCCTCTTACGAACAAGGCTTGGCTTTATGCACCGACATACCCTTTCCTTTGCCCTGACATTCCTGACTTTCCGGCTCGTTCTATACCGAATTAAACGGTTCGCGAGTCTCGACTATACCTCACAGCAAATCAGAAGTGGGATATTCCGTCGCGTGCCGCCATTTCGGTTATCGACGATAGTCGTCGTGTGCCGCCATTTCGGGTATCAACACGAGTGCCGTGTTTCGCGTCGTGTTTTACGCTTGTTTGTAAGAGTTACGTCCCGTTATATAAAATGGACCGTCAGCGCTTCGAAGATATGACGCTAGAAGAATTGCAAGAAGAGGCTAAGTTTTTTGGATTACCTCCCCCTTTGACGAGAGAACAACGGAATCGATGTATAGATGCGATTATGGCGCATTTAGCGAAAGGCGGATTGCAAGATCACCATGACAATACGCCTCCACAAATCCAGGCGTGTTCTACGATTCCGGATAATGCCCAATCTACAATTACCACGCACACAAATACAAATAGTGGTGTTCAGTCTGGATCGTCCGACATTTCTCAGTTATGTGCAATGATGCAACAATTGTTAGCAGCGATAAACAATAACCGCGATGGTGCGCAGTTCCAAAGCCGTTCAGTGCCGGTTCAAAATAATCCACAAGCCCCTGGCGCGTTGAATGAGCGGCATGCATAGTGTTCTTAATTTTCCGGAAAAATAAAATCGAGGGAAAAAACCCGGTTTTTTTCCGTTTTTTTCCGAAAAATATAGAAAAATTAAAAAAATGCTGTCTTTAGTGTTCTTAACTTTCCGGAAAAATAAAATCAAGGAAAAAAACTGAGTTTTTTCTATTTTTTCCCAGAAAATAGGTTTTTTTCCACCTAATATTTAAATTTAGTGTTCTTAACTTTCCGGAAAAATAAAATCAAGGAAAAAACTGAGTTTTTTTCCATTTTTTCCCAGAAAATAGATTTTTTTCCACCTAATATTTAAATTCAATAGTAAAATGTTGCTTTAAATTGTTTTCTACAGAAAAAATCGAAGATTTGTCTCCATTTACACATTATTACATATACGATAAATGTTTCATGCGTTTTGATTGGCTGTAGGATAGAGAAGTTCTCGAGTCTAGAAATATTTTATCTTACAGCTTACAGCCAATCAACATACTTGCAAAATTTGTCATACGACAAATGTAATAATAAATAATATCCTTTTAAGAGATTTGTTCTTTTCTCACACTCCAGCATTAAACATCTTTCACGATCTCTCTTTTCTCTTTTTCTTTTCACATTGGAAAGAAGAAGATAAACCGTATGTACAAGAAGTACAGTACTAGAATGTGAAAGAAGAACAGACCTGTCACCTGAGATCTGTTCGCGTTGCACTTTTTGCACTCAGTATCTTCGCTTTCTCTCTCTTCAACGCTCGATATATATATATTTATCTCGTTTACCGGTAATACGTTGCTCCACATCTTAAAATCTACTGATTGAAGATACATCAGGTAATTATTTCTATTAATTTCACAGTTATTCCAATGTCGTACATTTTATAAAGTTTTCACAGCTTGAAAGGGACATAGCTGCGTTAGGCTTTGTCATAATTAGGTTAAGTTCTTTATTCATTGAATTTTTATTACTTGTTTTCAGTATCATGGGGCGTCCAACATCAGATGTGTGGAAACACTTTAAAAAAATCAGATCGGAAGATGGAAAAAAAATTCAATCAGTCGTTTGCAATTATTGTTCAACGATTTACAAATTTCCAAATGCTACTCGTCTAAGAAACCATCTCGGCCTAAGATGTCAGAAGTGTCCACAAGATTTGAGGAAAGGTTTTCAAGAAGAAAACAATGAGGAAGACGTTGATGATGTACTTGTTGTAACTTCAGATATACAAAGTGCTGTTATTGCATCGTCATCAGGTGGTGAGAAGTCAACAGGTATTGTTCAACGATCCATAAAAGCACGCAAGATGACTACATTTCTAGATTCCATGTCTCAAGAAGAAAGTGAAAAAATTGATTTTGCTGTGATTCGTGCTATCTGCGCCACCGGATTGCCTTTATCTGTACTTAATAATCAGTATTGGCATCAAGTTTTTAATCTTCTTCGGCCTTGCTACAAAATTCCATCATCTTTTGTTCTGGGAGGAAGACTACTAAATGCAGAATATCTTCGCGTGCAGGATAAAGTGAACAACAAAATTAACTCGGCTGTATCTCTGGGCGTCATGAGTGATGGTTGGTCCAATGTTCGGAATGAAGGAATAGTAAACTTTATAGTTACTACTCCTGAGCCAGTCTTCCTGAAAGCAGTGACTCCAGGAGCGAATAGAGAAACAGGAGAGTATATAAGTGAAGAATTGATGAAAGTAATTGATAAAATTGGACCTGAAAAAACTACCGCTGTGATAACTGATAATGCCAAAAATATGAAGAAGGCATGGAGACTCATTAAGAAAAAGTACAATCATATATTTACTATTGGCTGTGTAGCTCATGGTCTGAATTTGCTGATGAAGGATATAATGAAACTTGAATCACTGAAAAAACTGAAAGAGAATGCAAAGTCTATTGTGAAAGTATTTAAGCACAAGCATGTAGTTCATAATGTTTTCAATTCCAAGCAAGAACACAATGCGCCATCTTTGAAGCTACCCAACAATACTAGATTTTCTGGTGACGTTTTGCTTTTCAACTCACTTCAATGTAACAAATCGGCTCTCAAGAAAACTGCAATTGAAGAAGGCCTCGATATCCCACAGAATATAAAAGCTCTCATTCTAAGTGATAATTTCTGGATGGAAATTCAATATGCTCTGGACATCCTCAAACCAATTGCTGATGCTCTTACACCTCTTGAGTCAGACTCTGCTACTCTTTCTGATGTGCCACATTACTTTAAGAAAATAAAGGAACAGATTTCACAAGCTCTTGATAAAAGCAATCTAAGTGAGACGGATAATCTTAAGGTACTACATGCATTCAAGCATCGAGAAAACTTTTCCTGTCAACCTGTTCATAAAGCAGCTTATTTGCTTGATCCCAGATATAAAGATAAAAATGTAAGCAGTTCGGATATATCATCAATGTTTAGCGTAATCAACAAACTTTGTAAGCATTTGAAACTTGACAAAGGTCAGGTATTGGCTAATTTGGCTGATTATCGAGCTGGAACTGGTATCTGGTCTCCTCACACTGGAGTTTTTGGAGCTATTGAACATACGACTCCAGTTACGTGGTGGCAGGGACTCTGTGCTGGAGAGCCTATTGCTGCAATAGCAATCCGCCTGTTAAATATTCCACCTAGCTCAGCTGCATGTGAACGAGTGTGGTCAGCATTCGGAGGAATCCATACTAAAAAGCGAAACCGTCTTAAAAATGAGAAGACTGAGAAGCTTGTTTCAGTGCAATGGAATCTACGTTTGTTTGATGGATTAACAAAGAAGCGCAAGCGCTGTATTATGGAAAATGCAAGTGGAAGTACAGAAGAAAATAATTATGTTTCCACTGATTCACAATCAGAATCTAACACAGACAGTAATAATGAATCAGATGAATCTGATATAGAACATGATACAGAAACCGATTCAAACGCCCATTCAGGTTCAGATCTAGATCTAGATGTTACAACCTGTACAACTGAGAGTACTGACAACTAAGACTGATAAAATATACAATTGAAGTTGAATAGTCTATAATAGTAATAAGTTATATATTTCTATTGTTCTTTGTTCTTTGTATTACCAGGTGTAGGTTTTGTGATAATAAGGTACAAAATAGTATATTTTTTGTTATACTACACCTGTGTACATTTGTATTACAGACTTTTAATTTGAAGTTTAGTTACTGAGATTTAAACTCTTTAGAGTGGGATGTATTGTCGTGTTTGTAGTGATAGTTTGTAATGTTTTTCTTGTCTTCCACGATAGATTTACTCTTACAAAAAAAATGTAATTATCTATACATCTTCTATCTTGTCTATAACACAGATACACTGGATACACAATTTGCTAACACAGTTTTGAGATATGTATATGTATAAAATAATTAGTAAAGTTATATTACAGTATCACTCATTTGGCTTCCTTTTTTAATTAACATTTAATGCCTTTAAAAAAATGTATTCATACACAGTAAAAAATAATACGTAATTTTAACATTTTTTACATGTCTCAGAAAGTCCACTCTAAATATTAAGTTAAAACTCATTCATCGTGTGTTACTTGTTGACATGTTGACAAATTAGAAATATTAATTAATTGACATTATACTTTACATTTATATTTGTTCTTTTGACTTTATTTTTCAAGTTATATTAACACATGATATTAATTATTTTACTTGAATTGTGTGTAATAGAAACATTTAATTTTAGTAAATTTAATTATTTTGTGTGTCAAAGTTTATGATTATTTGAAAAGGAGGGGTGTCAATAAGACCGTTTTTTTTACGTCAGAATCGCACCAAATTGTGGTATTTTCTTCCGATGTAGCTCACAATCTCCTAGAACCGTTTGCTGTCCGAGCAATTAGAGGCTGAGAACGGACAATCAATGGAGTTTTTAATTTTTCACATGGTGATAGTGCCGGTCTCATTTCAGCATGTCATTGTTGGGAGGGAGGGAGGAAGGGAGGGAGGTGTAGAGGGGGTAGGGGGGGGAGAGAGAGAGAGAGAGGAAGGGAGGGTGGGAGAAAGAGAGGGAGAGCAAGAGAGAGAGAGAGAGAATGACGGGAACCAGACGGGAGGGACCAGGTCTGCCTCCCTCTCCTTTTTCTTCCTCCCTCTCCTTCTCCCACCCTCCCTTTCTCTCTCTCTCTCTCTCTCTCTCTCTCTCTCCCCCTATCCCCTCTACACCTCCCTCCCTTCCTCCCTCCCTCCCAACAATGACATGCTGAAATGAGACCGGCACTACCACCATGTGAAAAATTAAAAACTCCATTGATTGTCCATTCTCAGCCTCTAATTGCTCGGACAGCAAACGGTTCTAGGAGGTTGTGAACTACATCTTACAATGTCCTACATCGGTAGGAAGAAAATATCACAGTTTGGAGTTTGGAACGATTCTGATGTAGGCCAAAAAACGGCCGTATTGGTACTTCTCCTTTACTTTAACTTTTGTTTATGTGCTAAAACAACTTTAAGACATGTTGATTTTTTAAAGTAATTGTGTTAAAAGAACTCAAAATAATATTTAATTTCTAAATAAAATATATAAAGTGTTAAGTTATCACGTTGACATAAATGTAACAATGAAAATGTTAAGATTAAGAAAATAATAACATAGCTGTTGTATGTTAATTTTACATTGAAATAATAATCAAATCTTGATAACATAAGAAAATTTTAACATATGGACCGCTATGTACACACGATTTTTTACTGTGTAAGGTAAACTATGACATGTTTTTTATTAAAATGGTCATAAGTCATAACAGCGAACTTTATTGATAAATTACTTACTTATTAGAGTTCTTAAATGTAAAATAAACTTATTAATCTTAAATTATTGACGTAGAAGAAAACAAAGATAAAATCACCTTAAAGGAAAAAAACCCTGGAAAAATATCGCAATGAAAAGAACCCGAAAAAAACCGTTTTTTTCCCAAAGTTTCCGAGAATTTATTCTGGCTAAGAACACTAGGCATGCACCTACGTCATCGGTCTCGAAAGCCCATTCCGTTAATTTACTCGCCACGCACATACCAGAATTCAAAGCTACGGAAGAAGAAGATGCCGAACAATGGATTCTGACCGTCGAACATGTTGCGCAAGTGCATGGGGTAGCGGATGATGTGTTGTTACTCGCCGCCACGGGAAAACTCAAGGACAATGCCCGTAAATGGTTCGATCTGAATATTCGTGAATTGATCAATTCCTGGTCCGTATTCAAGACTTCGTTTTTACGTCGTTTTAAACAAACGGTGCTCTTTCATGTGGCCATGGAAAAAGTAGAGGCGCGAAAGTGGAACTACCTCAAGGAATCGTTCCAGGACTACGCCATGGACAAGCTGGTTCTCATTAAAAATTTGAGATTGCCAGATATAGACGCCATTCATCTGTTAATAAATGGAATTGGCAGTCGTTCGTTACGCGAGGTTGCAGCTACTCTGAGGGTTGGATCAGTCGACGAATTCTTGGAAGAAATGCACCGAATTACTCTTGCTTCCGGGGAGCCTTCTAGAAAATCTGTATCAGCTTCCCATAAGCCTCAGAAAGCGAAAAGCCCAGTTGGATCGCCAAAGCAAAACCGTATCCAGCAGAAGGAGACCAAGGACGTCGTTTGCGCCTACTGCCGTGCCAAAGGACATTTGCGAGCAGATTGTTTTAAACTGAAAAGGAAGGAACAGGCTCAATCTGTCGTAGCCCCTGCAGCAGCAGCAGCACCGATTTCAGCAGTTAGTGAGGACGTCTCGACAGCCCCGTCGCCCCCCGTATCTTCTTCGAGCTCACCAACGGTAGCGACTGTAAGTCTTGCCAGCGATAAAAAGATTATCACATCTGACTCAATTATTAAAGTCATTAAATTAAATGATGCGGATTGTAATTTAACTGCTCTTATGGATTCAGGAAGTCCGATCTCGTTTATCCGTCCTTCAATTTTTAAGAAATTCTTTAATTCCACTGATTCTCTTAAAATTAACGATAAAAGATATACAGCTGTTAATAGTATACCTATTCAGATTTTGGGTACGATATCGTCTGGCATTGTATTACAGTCACTTCCTGATTTTTCAGCGAAAATTGATGTCAATGTTTTGTGTAATGATTCATTATCTACCGATTTGATTTTAGGTTTAGATTTTTTTACGGCGAATGATATTTCCTTTCTAATAAGTCCTAACAGGGAACGTTTGGAGGAAAGGCTTCAATTATTTTCTGAGATAGCCTCAGCGGAGGTCGCCGAAGAATCGCCTGAGAGTTTGAATACTGTATTATCCGAAATTGAAATTGATTTTGATGATAGTGTAAAAGATGAACTAATCTCTTTGATTTCAGAAATAGAAAATACAGATTATCCGCTTGTAGACGACGATTACTCCGTAAAAGTCAATTTGAAGGATGATTCAATTTATGCATATGCCCCGAGGAGATTTTCATGGGCGGAAAAGGTGCAAATTAGAGAGATTATTGACGATCTTCTGAAACGAGGTATCATAAAACCCAGCACTTCTCCATATTGTGCTCGCATTGTTTTGGTACGTAAGAAAAATGGCTCGATGCGTCTTTGTGTTGATTTCCGACCTCTAAACGATAGAGTTGTTAAACAAAAATGTCCTTTTCCGGCTATAGAGGATTGTATAGCGAGTGCGGGTAATAAATCTGTATTTACATCGCTTGATTTAAAGGATAGTTTTCACCAGATTAAAATTCATCCGGATCATACCAAATATTTCGCATTTGCGACCCCTGATGGTCAATTCGAGTCGTTATATCTACCATTTGGCTGGTGTGAATCGGCAGCCGAATTTAAGAAGCGTCTCGTTGAAGCAATTGAGCAATTAATTCGTGCGGGTAAAGTTGTAAATTATATTGACGATATTTTTATACCCTCTGATACGGTAGAGGAAAATCTGGATGTCTTAAAACAAGTTCTTATAGCGCTTAAGCGATATGGTTTCCGGCTTAATTATAAAAAATGCCAATTCTTGAAGACTAAGATTGAATTCCTCGGTTATATTATTACACCGTCGGGTATCACTCTAAGTGAACGACATACAGAAGCGGTTAGAAAATTTCCGCAGCCCAAAAAAGTTGTAGAAGTTCAACGTTTCCTTGGTCTTACAAATTACTTCCGTAAATTTATTCAGAATTATGCTCTTAAAGCTAGACCGTTGAATAATCTTTTGCGTAAATCAGTTCAATTTAATTTTGATAGTGATTGCATTCAAGCTTTTGAGATTTTAAAGAAAGAGTTAACGGCTTACCCTGTTCTGCGATTATATAACCCCCAGGCAGAAACTGAGTTGCATACCGATGCTAGTTCCCTAGCTATTGCTGCTATTCTATTACAAAAACAAAACTCAGGTCAACTCGCACCGGTTGCCTATTATAGTCAAGCAACGAATAAAGCCGAAATGAACTATCATAGTTTTGAGCTTGAAATGTTGGCCGTAGTCAAGGGCATTGAACGTTATCATATCTATCTTTACGGAATAGAGTTTACAGTTGTAACAGACTGTCAAGCATTGTCTTGTGCAGTTAATAAAGTCAATCTTAATCCTAGAATTTCGAGATGGACTCTACGATTGCAAAATTATAAATTTAAAATAGTCCACCGAGCAGGATGCCGAATGACGCATGTGGATGCGTTAAGTCGAATCGTCGCTTATGTAGAGCCAGTATCGTTAGAAAGGGAACTTGAGCTCAAACAATTACTTGATCCCCGTCTTAAAGCAATCGCGGAAAGTTTAGAATTCTCCGACGATGAAAAGTTTGAATTAATAGATGGTCTGGTCTTCAGGAAATGCGCAGATAAACCACGTTTTGCGATACCGGATGCGATGATAAATAATATAATTCGAGTGCATCACGATGAGATGGCACATTGCGGCGTTGAAAAGACTTTACAAGGTATTACCGCTAACTATTGGTTTCCGTCTCTGCGAAAAAGGATTCGTGATTACATCGATAACTGTTTAACTTGTTTAATAATGAACCCATCAATCAATTCACGCGAAGGTGAATTACAAGCTTTTGACAATCCCTCTAAGCCATTTCAGATCTTGCATACAGATCATTTTGGTCCCTTTAAGGAATCTTCAAATGGATTCAAACATGTTTTACTTGTCATAGATGTGTTTACTAGATTTACTTGGCTCTTCCCAGTTAAATCAACTAGTTCAAAAGAAACAGTTAAACATTTATCATGGCTATTCAATATTTTTGGGAATCCTAGTGTCTTAGTTTCTGATAGAGGTACAGCTTTCACTTCAAAAGAGTTTGCTGATTTCTTGTTATCGGTTAACGTAAAGCATAGGCAAGTCGCAGTTGCAGCTCCTTGGGCAAACGGAATCGTTGAAAGAGTAAATAGATTCCTCAAGTCATCTTTAAAGAAAATAACTGAAGAACCTAAGACCTGGAGCACCCGGTTAAATACTATACAATACGTGATAAATAATACGTATCATTCATCTATGAGAGCGTCACCGTCGAAATTATTATTAGGGTATGAACAGCGAAATCATTCCGACGCTGAATTAGTTAAGTATCTTGATGATATTGCTAAAGTAGAACTTGATTGCGATAGTGAGCGAGATGCTAGTCGTAAATTAGCATTAGAAACTGTTGATAAGATACGTGATTACAACAAGGTTTATTATGACCAACGACACAGAAAACCTTCTTCGTATAATCCTGGCGATTATGTCATGATTAGAGATTCGGCAATTAAACCAGGAGAAGATAAAAAATTTAAACCTGAATATAAAGGTCCTTATCAGATAGCCAAAGTACTAAATAACAATCGTTATGTTGTTCAGGATATCCCTGGGTTTAACGTCTCTTCAAGACCTTACAATTCAATTTTATCAACCGATCGTATTAAACCTTGGATAAAGCCAATCGTACGTGATACAAATTAATAATTATATGTTCTTGGTATTTAGTTTATAAGAATTCTATGTATTACTAGTTTTAAGTGTGCATTTAGTTTTTAAGAGATTACATTTATAATTGCGAAAAGTTTATACTTTGTGTTTACGTTAAGTCAAAGTTATTTTATTTGAATTCTTCTGTCACACCGCATATGTCGGAATTTATTAATGATATTTGAGTTTAACGTTTGAGCTATCAAATGATTTATGTTCTATAATGATTATATCATTCGGGACGAATGCTCCTTCAGGCTGGCCGAATTGTAAGGAATTTGTCATTCCGAGGCCGTTGAAGCGGCGCAGAACACCCGTTATAACATGTTGCCATCGCGTGGCACGGTTCCTTGTCGTTGATTGGCCGCTGGCGAATAGCGTGCGCCGAGCGTTGAGAACGATGTATCCCTACGCGCACGGGTATATAAGATCGTGCGTGCACGATCCCGCGTCTTTCGTCTCTGGGAGTTAGCACGAAGTGTCCGCCGCGATATTAGTCCGCGCTGTTATACAAAATATACGCAATTTCCCTCTTACGAACAAGGCTTGGCTTTATGCACCGACATACCCTTTCCTTTGCCCTGACATTCCTGACTTTCCGGCTCGTTCTATACCGAATTAAACGGTTCGCGAGTCTCGACTATACCTCACACTTAGGTACCATATCGGGGTGGCTCGAATTATTGTTTAAATCGATTTTCTTTCCCGGAGTCGCGGGGGCCCGATCCGTGGGATATTCGCGAATTTCCGGGGAGGGCAGGGCCGGCTCTCGATCCTTCGAGCTGCTGCTCTTCTTATGTTTCGTCCGCTTCTCCGTTTGCGTGCCCACTGTTTTCCACGAGTCCGGTGGCAAGGGCCGTGTTGCCCGTGGGTCGCCCGGCGCAAGGCTCACCCCTGGTGGTCGGGTGAGTCGCCTATGCGACTCGGGGAGGCAGATTGGCGTCAAGAGCCACCGTGGCTCAGGTGGAGGGGCCGGTGCCTTGGCCTCTGGCTGCTCCTTGGCCTCGGGTCGTCGCAACGGGGAGGGCCTCCTGGCTCGTCTCCTAGGTCGGGGTCGGCGTCTCCTGCCGGCTCCTCGGGCAGAGTGGCCCTGCGCTACCACCACTACCGAGCGAATTCGGCGAGTGGGAGGGGCAGACTCTGTCTCCGGGTGCTCCAGCGTGAAGCGAAAAAGGTATAGCTGTTCTCGATCGTAGTCTCGACGCTTGGTATATTTAACGCCCAAAGCGGAGTGCTCATACGAGAGATGCTAACGATTTCACACGGCCGCGTTGGTCCTTATGGACTTTTTCGGTCGCGTTTTAATTACGAGTAACGACAGCCGCCCCGCGGCGGCAGGTGTTACCTGTGCCGGCGGGGTGGGGCGGCGAGGCGCCGAGGAGCGCAGAATGGGTTGCCGCTCCGGCAGGCGCTCCGCTCGTGTAAATCCGAGACACTGTATAAAATTCATCACAAAATAACAATGTCGGATATAATTTTATACCACTGCATTGCACATTGCAATGTGGTCAATCGGGACTGTGATTAATATCAACGTGGTCAATCGGGAACGTGGTCGATATCAACGTGGTCAATCGGAACCGTGGTCAATCGGAAACGTGGTCAATCGGGACCGTTGTCAATCGGAACCGTGGGCAATCGTAACGTGATCAATATTAACGTGGTCAATTTCAACGTGGTTAAACGCAACGAGGTCAATCTCAACGTGGTTAATCTCAACGTGGTCAATAGGGACCGTGGCCAATTGGAACTGTGGTCAATCGGAACCGTGGTTAATCGGGACCGTGGTAAAATGGGACCGTGTTCAATCGAAACGGTGGTCAATCGGGACCGTGCTCAATCGCAACGTGGTCAAACGCAACGTGGTCAATCTCAACGTGGTCAATCTCAACGTGGTCAATCAGGACTGTGGTCAATCGAGACCGTGGTCAATCGGAACGGTGGTCAATCGGGACCGTGGTTAATCGGGATAGTGGTCAATCGAGACCGTGGTCAATCGAGATCGTGGTCAATCGGAACCGTGGTCAATTGTGACGGTGGTCAATCGGGACCGTGCTCAATCGAAACGGTGGTCAATAGGGACCGTGGTCAATCGAGACCGTGGTCAATCGAGACGGTGGTTAATCGGGACCGTGGTCAATCGGGACCGTGGTCAATCGGGACCGTGGTCAATCGCAACGTGGTCAATATCAACGTGGTCAATCGCAACGTGGTCAATTTCAACGTGGTCAATCGAGACCGTGGTCAATATTAACGTGGTCAAACGGGTGCCACTCATTCCATGTGGTAAACTAGGCGAAAAACCAGTCCTTACCAGGTGAATACCAGTCTATACCATATAAAAACCACTAGTAAACTGGTTTACCAAGCCAATACCAGGCCGGTTTTTTAAACAGGGTTTAAAATTGACAACGAGCAGATTCCGCACAGCACCAATGAGAGCGCGTGGAAACTGCATCGTCAAGTTGCAGTATGGCTTTTTTTGATTGGACGACTTATTAGATTCTTGCCATTCAAAATCTATGCACCGAATAAAATTTTGGTAATTGATCGGAGAATCACCTCTTTCAATATTTTCCGTCAGTTTTGGGACACCCTGTACATGTACCTTACCGTGCTCGTAATTGTTACGTAAATGTTCAAGAATTGCAGAATTCCTCCATATGTAGGAGTCGTGTGTTGCGCCTGCGTATCGCGGATTCACATTGGGAATATTTAAATCAGCATCACAGATCTGCAATATATTACAATGACTGCGTTCGGAGAGCGCGCTTTTGGCGCTATAAGCGCGCTTTGGTCGTTCGGGGAGCTGCTTTGTAGCGTTAATAGCAACTTTATGACGTCACTGCTTGTGCGTTGCAACGTCATTACCCGCGCTAACTCGCGCTCAGGTTTCCGAGGTGAGGCACGAGATGCTTATAGCGCTTATAGCGCCAAAACGTACTCCCCGAACGCTGTGTGAACATATTCCATCTTCTTCTTTTTCTTTATCTTTGAATTGCATAAGTGTTCGAATAACAAATATTATTTTTTTTTAGTCGTCTCTGACCGTAGTGCTACATCGAATACCATATTTTCTCAAGAAAAAGGAATATACGAATTTTTTAGTCGACTCTGGCTTTAATCAGATTCTGCTACAGTCCGGTTTTCTAAAGAAGAAAAAGAATTTTGGTTTGCAATATGGATCAGGGGTATGTGCTAGTAACCATAGAAGATTCTGAAGACGGTGAGAAATATACGACGCGTCTCTCACGCACGGATGCGCGCAAAGTACAAATCAGTAAGTAATGGGAGGTTATGATGCGCGCCAAATGAATGATGCTAGTGCAATAATATCAGCTTCTTGATAAATACGTTGCATTTCCATTCTTTTATTAATACTCCTTGTTTCTTTGTACTTTTCAGATAAAGTTTTTGCTTCTAAACTTTTGGCTTCGTTAAAGAAGTACCAAGGAGAGCCAGATTTATCAAGCTCCATAGTGTCAACGGAATCAACTTTTGAATCTCCTGTATTGGAGACTCCTGTATTGGAACAAGATACAATCTTTAAATGGTCACATCAAGCCGTTCTTCTCCTCATTGAGGAATATCAGAAGCGAGAGGAAGATGTCGTATCAGGTAAGATAATGATATGTTATTCATTACAATGATCAGTGCATGATCCTCATTATAGCTTTCTTACAGATTTTATTTGATTTTATAGGCAAAATGTCACAAAAGCGAGTGTGGGAGTCGATCAGTAGTGCTCTATGTAGCCATGGACACGATGTCACTGGCCCACAGTGCCAAAGCAAATTTAATGGAATAAAGAGGACATTCAAATCCATCAAAGATCACAATTCTAAGTCAGGAAATAATCCCCGATACTGGCCGTACACTGAGTTGATGGAATCTCTGTTAGGAGATAAACCTTTCATGAATCCAGTTGCTTTGGCCTCCTCCAGTTCAGTTTGCCTAGATAGTGAGAATAGTGACATATCTTCACTTGACAAGTATGACATCTCCGTTGATTCTGGCTCTTCAAGTTCACGCAAGAGAAAGAGCATTGGAGAAGCCATTCTGGAAAGTCGAAGGATAGCAGAAGAAAACAAAATTAAGCGCCATCAGCAGACACTGGATCAGCGGACTAAAGTTTTAAATGCTTTAGATAAACTTGTTGATAAATTACAAGTAATATTCTCATGATTATAAGTTTTATTAACCTTTAATTCCTATTTTCAGACTTCTAAAGTTAGATTTTATATAATAAATTTGATTTTTTGTTACAGTCTAAGTAAGATGAAAGCATGCTATTCCTGTTATTCCTGTGATGATCTGCGCAGGAGTCATTTCTGTGATGATACTGTGAAAAACTTATTTCTGTGATGATACTGCTCAGGAGTCATTTTTGTGATACTGTAATGATACACGAAATTAGTATTTAATCAGTATTTAAGTAATTAATCAGTATTTAATCAGTATTTAAGTAATTAATCAGTATTTAATCAGTATTTAAGTAATAAAATAAATTTCAGATAATTCCTTTATATATTTCTAAGTTTATTAAGGTTTTTCAAAAATATATTTGTTTCCAAAGTTAAATGTTATATGCATAATATATAACAGTTGTGATTAAACATTTTGTCATTATAAGTATTGTAATAAAAATTTTTTATTGAGACGTTGATGAGCAAGACGCAATAAAAATACACGTATTGAAGCTCAAAACTTTATTTGTATACAGTGTGTAAAAATACAATATTATATGTTGTGTACATTATAGACAATGACATAAAACAACTTTCAATCATACAATGTTATCTCTTAACTAATCCCTTTACATTTGACGTAAAACGCTATACAGTAAGAATATCTCGACAATAAATCATGCTATTAATTAAAACTGTCAAAAAGGCATTAATTATTACAAATATTTAGACAGAAGATAACGAGAATTGGAATACATGTCTTAGGAGAACAAAAAAAGCTATGTGCACTAAATATTCCGCATAGGAAGTGTCTCACAAATTAAGTCTCTTTTAGCAATACCTGTCCGTTCAGGTGGTACACCATCTTGAACAAAATTGTCTTCTGCCTCATCAATTGCTTCAAGGTCGATCTCATCCCCTCTTGATAGGCAAATATTGTGCATCACACAACATGCGATTATAAACATTGAGATTAAATCAGTTCTATCCATTGCAAGAACAGTCCTTATACTCCGGAATCTTGTCTTTATGAGTCCAAAAGCTCTTTCAATTACTATTCTGGCTGAGGAATGACAGAAGTTGAAGTTTTTCTGTCTAAAAGTAAGATGTCCATTGTCACGATAAGGAACAATGACATTTTGGTGTAGTTTATATACAGCGTCTCCGAGGATGTGACAGTCATTAGGAAATTTCTCAGGATCCCCTAACCACTCTTGCAATTCAGATAATCGGAATACTCGCTGATCATGAACAGATCCTGGATGTCCTGCAAAACAATGGATGAAGTGTGCTTTATGGTTACACACTGCCTAAAAATCAGAAAGAATGTATTACATTAGTACAGATAGAACTTACATTAGTATAAACAATGAGCTGTCATACTTGCATTTCCGAATAAACATGACATACCTGCAGTTGAATGGAATAGTGTCCTTTACGATTCACATATGATGCTGGTTGAACACGAGGAGCTGGAATATTTATATGAGTACCGTCTATAGCGCCAATAACTTTCGGGAAACCACTACTAACTTCGAATCCAGTCGAAACTTCGTTGACATTGTTGCCTGATGGCCATTTGATGACAGCTGGTGCCAAATTATACAGAGTCTTTATCACTCTTCGTGTGGCAGTGAAAGCAGTAGCTCGATTGATGTCAAACTTCTCACATATAGACCTGAAGACACCAGTTGGTGATCATAAGCAAGAACTACTACAGTTATGACACCTAAGAATATCAATTTCACTCACAAGCAACACTCACCTATAGGAATCAGGAGTTGCCATACGCCATATTGCAAGAAGAAATTGCTTCTTAGGAGAAATCATAGACAGTCCTGGGTGTGTTCTCTTCAATCTCGGAGCGATAATAGCAAGTACAAACTCGAATGTACCTCTAGATATTCTATGCCATAAAACACAAGAAGCACAAATAAACTTGTTTAATAAGTAAATGCATGAATGCATGTACAAAAACAGCTAAGGTTAGATATTTCAGGTGCATATAACTCACATGATAGAAAATATATGATGAGCACATCACAACTTTCAACCTACCTAAAATGTGACTTGAATTGTTGATTATTATAAGCAGGCACAACATTCTCCACATAGTTTTCCAACCTTGGCAACTTCTCCTTTTTTTCAATTAGGTTGTGACCGAACACTTGATCTAGGATACGTAGGACTTACGTTTGGATGAATTATAATGGTCGCCACTGTGTTTTACAGCGATTACACAGAACGCTTTCGATCTCAATATCACCGTGATACGAGACAGGCTTCCTTCCTTCCTTCCTTCTATTAATTATTTAATCTGCAGCTTGGCTCGTGTCGGACAATGTGTTTCTTCAATGCCGTTGATGATCACTCGCGCCGCGTTAAGGATTATGGATAGGAAGTATTTAATAATTGAATATTTGTTTTAATATGAACAATAACAAATATATTCTCGGTTTGCACAGAGTACAGCGAAAAGATAATTTAATCGCTCAGACGGATCTCGGACGTCGACCGGGGACTTTCCCCTACGAATATTCACGCACGCAATAATTAATAAACTTCTCTTTCCCTGAGAATATAATTACGCAATGGAACAACGCAGAAGTTATTCGAGAGAGAACGCACGATGCGTACTCTTCTACGGTTTATGGGAAAGAACTCCTCTGCCCTCGACAGAGTCTCTCTTATATACCCTGGTACGAGCGTACATCCCTACCAGGGTAGCACTGACCAATCAGAACTGATTTCGCAGCTCGGATATGCTTTCTCACTCTATCATGTAGCTGACTTGTCGGAACGCGTTCAACGGTTCTCCGCTTGAAATAAAAAACTTCAAGGGTATCAGATTACAAAAGCTCTCTTTGATACATGCCGACTCTACAATTTAATCGATTCTAAGAAGACACGCAACTATATGATAATATTAAACTATCTTTACGTTAAATAAAACATATGAAATATATATATCTGTTGAATCCTTTACATTATTTCCCTTAAATGCACTTCCTTTATTATTAACAATCACAGATTACCGTAATCTATGTTTTCTATATATAATAATATTTTTCTTTATTTTCAGGTACTTGGCATCATCGTAGGACATCGTAGGATCCAACAGGTAAGTATAGGTAAGTATTAATTAATGTTAATTAATAATTTCATCTTTCCGATGAAAATCGTACAAAATAATATTATTATTGTTCCGGCGCATTGCTAGGAACGTACTGCAGACAAATAAGTCGAGTAAGTATCGAAATTACGAATTTTCACGCTAATTAATGGATTATTTAAATAATTGTTTATTTTATAAACAAACGTTATTTTCGGGCTTCTTAGGTCCCTCAGACTCTAAATCTATCGTAAAATCTCAAAAAAATCTTTTAATTAACAATCTCATCATAATTAATGAAAATTCGTATTTTTGAAAAAATCAAAGTTTTTTCTTCATAGGCATCTTCAGAGTACCCCTCTAAATGATATTCAATCATAAAAAACGCAAAAATTTAATTATTACGAGTTTTGACTTTTCGGAGTAAAAATTTAAACTATGGTGAAATTTGTAAAAGTAACGTCAGATTCTCTTTTCAGGTGTCTCTAGGATCACGCTCATAACTTTGAATCATCATGATTCGCCTTGATTACAAATCTCACCTTATTAATTAACAAATTGAATTAACTTGAAATTTACTAAACCAACCATATGGGTCGTCTCTGTGGGTCACCAGGATCCCATTTCTATCGTCAAAACTTCATAATTCGGCTTAATTAAAAAGCTCATCTGGTTAATTAACAAATTGAAATAACCGCAAAATTGGCAAACAAACTATATGAATAGCTTCTATGAGTCATCAGGAACCTTTTAGGACTATTCTCGAGTCGATTATAAGCTTAATTAAAAAGTGCAGCTGTTCAGGTGAAAATCTAAGATAATGCAAAATATCGTTATTTAACTACATGGGTGTGTTCCTGAGGTCTCTAAGAACGAAATAAAATCTTAAAAAACATAATCGCATAATAAATACGAAAGTTACCCCTTCGGAGTAAAAACTTAAAATAAGGGTGTTTTTCCCCATTTAACGCCATATTCCCGTTCTCTATGCTCCTATTAAACGATTTAATCGCCTTGCATCGCGATCTGATCATTATTTCATTTTTCGGTATCAACAGGTGTCAAAATTTAACAACGTGTTTTTCAACGAACAAACCATATGGGTGTGTTCCACTGGTCTCTAGGAACATGAATATAACGTTAATTTCGCATAAATACTTAAGATAAAAAACTTTGCTCCGAAATGTGAATAATCGGAAAATCAATATAAAATCATTCATATGTGCTCATTAGGCGTTCTAGGATCATTAGTAAGTTATTCTTAACTCAATATCATGCTTTTCATTACTCTAGTAATTCTTTCACATTATTACATCGAAATATGATTCTATCATATGAATACGCCACAAAGCTTTGTCATAAACTCAAAATAAAACATTAAACGATAACTTCACGAGATTATCTCTTTCGTGAATAAACTAGTCAAAGTGAATCTTGTCACATGTCACTATAATTAATAGCTTACTATCTATCGCCTTATTTATGTATGTCAATATCAAAAATAACTCGTTTGGAAGAGTTTACTGGATTATTATAAAATATTATCAAAACAATCTATCAACTAGATGTCACACTCGGGTAAGTATTATCTATATTAATACTTTTATACTAAAATTTCTCTTTTCTTCTTTTCAGGTTACCAACCTCTAGTCTGGCCTCTGGCTGTCAGGCTGGCTCTCCTCTGCTGGCTGCATCATCAGCTGACTGCTGGCAATCAGCTGATCTATGTCCGGCGGCGTGTCATCGCTGCCATCGATGGATATTGTAGTAGCATCGAGATTCGTGTTTTGTGAGTCTCCTTCTGGAATTGGGGTAGAGGATCGTATTTTGGAAGGTATAGATTTTAACTCTGCCTTGCTTTTAATTTCATGTCCTGGCGTCGCCTCTCGAGCCTCCGCTCCCTGACTCGGCCTCCTGGACATCGCTGCTGGTTTGGCTGTAACGTCAGGCACGCATGGAACGGCCTGAGCTACCGAAGGCGGTTTCAAGGTGCATAACATGTTCCTGTTCATCTTCACTTTCTGATGATGAAGTTAAATCGACAAGTTCTGTTAATATTGTTGCAATCCCATTCCAAATTGCACTTTGTGCTGGGTCAATATTAGCTAGATCAAGATTATTTTTATCCATGTCCCCCATTGTTCGTGCTCACAAGATTTCTTCTTAGTCCTTTCTTAGAAGTTTTGCTATATAGAGGGACAAGCTGCGATAGGATATACTCCGGTGTAGCTAACTATAATAATACTATTATCCTTTAAAACTTTAGTGAAGATCTTTTAAATAGCTGCTGACTGCATGCGTGGTGTCGCGGGTACCTTTTTGTCTGAGCTTTTGCTTTGTTCTTGGGAATGCTACTAGACAGGATGGATCTCTCCACCAACTTTCCTTCTGAACATTCCTCTAATCTGGAAGGTAAACCGAATAAAACATCAGTCAAGAGACAAGCAAACGAAGATGAAAATATTTAAAGATGTGCATCACAACTTTTAGTCCTCTTTCATTTCTTGCGCACAGATTGTTAATATATATCATAAAGTTATAAAATATCATTAAATTCCTCATTGTAAAAGGTGAATATCATTTACTTTCTGGCTACATAGAATTTGCATCTGTAACTTCTATTATACAATGACATTTGTTTTTTGTGCCTTTTTGTAATCAATGAATAATTATCAAAAAAATAATTTAACTTAAATTTAATTGATCATGTAATGGATAATAATTCTATTGGTCTTACGAACAATTATCTTGCTCATATCTAAAGTTTAAGGAAATATTGTTACACATATACTTGTTTGACACGAATTATTCAAGGACTCGAACACGGCAGCTAAACATTCTAACTGCTCGGCCAATGGACATGGACACCGTGAAAATACTGGATCTTAACAAAAAAAACCATACGCAAGTTTAATAAATTAAAGAGGCTTAATAAATCAAAGAGGATCGACTACTAACCTTTCAATTACATTCGAATGCACGCGCGTTATCTCACGCTCACAGCGCAACAAAAGTCGTTCGAGGAGCTTGCTACCGTGAGCTTGCTACCGCGCCACAATAGCTCCCCGAACGATAAAATTAGCGTTTGCGTTCATAGCGCGATAGCGAGCTCCCCGAACGCACCCAATATATCAAATTGTTTTTATGATAAATAAGCCTGTAATGAAGTCATTCATTTTATGTCCGCTTGCGTATATTTAACTAACAATTTGCACATTTTTTGAGTGGAAGCCCTTTCTATTCAAGTAATTATGTTCCTCTTCTGCTAGGGCTATCAACGCAATATGCGTCCCGTCTATTGCGCCTATCGTGCCCAGAAATCCGAATGATTGAAGAAATGTTCTCTTCTTTTCTTCAATGACCCTTCGGTCAGTCGGGAACACAATCCACCTCTGCCCTAGATGTCGACATATCAAATGGGTCACCATAGCGACATATCCCGACATCGTTGACTGAGCGATTGGGAACAGAAAATTCTGCCCAATTGACCGCTGGTAGCTTCCTGTAGCATAGAAATGAAGCACAGCCAATATCTTCAATTCTGGAACTACGGATCTTCCATGTGCAAGGACAGGCATATGTGGGCGTAACTCATCAATGAGGTACTGAACCATTCCTTTATTTAAACGGAAAAGTTCTATTAATTGTGATTCGTACACAGCAAATGGATCAGTTACATCTCTTAACAAATGCCTCTTATTCCGATATGCTAAAATATCCTGACGCTTATCTTCTTCAATGTATAACGGTATCAGCAAGGTGTGGTAGATCAGTACACAAAATACATGCACACAAGCACACA
Source organism: Temnothorax unifasciatus (assembly GCA_030770225.1). Classification (NCBI taxonomy): domain Eukaryota; kingdom Metazoa; phylum Arthropoda; class Insecta; order Hymenoptera; family Formicidae; genus Temnothorax; species Temnothorax unifasciatus. Next base: position 91,038 of record JASTWK010000638.1, read on the forward strand.
TGTGTTCCAGCTGTCAATCGGTGCCCCTAATGGCACCCGGAAAAAAATGCATGATACAGTACTACAAACATGACCATAGACTAATGAATTTCACTCCCTGCAGACTATTGTCTATTGTCTATAATTTTCATGATCCGTATCCAGGATCGCTGCTGCTGCACTTCCCCGGACCCTCGCTTCATCGCATATCGGATCGCCGCTGGACCACGATGAATCATCGCCGATGGACAAGGTAAGTAGAAGGTGAGTATGAATAATTGTATAATTAATCTTGAGACTTTTGTTTCAGAATTAATAATTATTTAATTCCAAATCGTTATTTCGCCTCTACAGGTCGTCTCACAATTCATGAAGGTGCTTCACAATGGTGTCGCCGCACTTCGGTGTGGATCGCACTTTATAATCCCAAGTTTTCGCAATTAATTGCTCTCCGCCAACTATGTACAACAATTAACGACGTTCATACAATATTTTGTATTCACGAGACCCGATGTCCGCGATTGTGATATACGCCATACGCACTTCCGCACGCTAATGATGTACTCGGCTAACACTTTCCGTAAATTGACAACTATGTGCCTCTCGCTATTGTTGAGCGAGCAATTTAACGCGCCATTACGCGGGAGTTTCCGATTGTTATATACGACTGATAACTATTTCCGCGATCTATCTTCGTACTCGAGTAACACTATGTTCCCGATTGTATGATACGAGACACGTCCGTTCGCTACCGCCGTATTCGAGAGACTGCCTTGAGCGGCCGCTTTCTCTTTCGAACCCCACCATGTCGCACGTTCCCCCACTACGCGATTTTCCTTCTCGAACGTTCCTAACTGCGTAGTTGATCACGCGGTCCCCGCGTGGGGGTGTTCTCAAACGTTCCCGTGGAAATTTCCACGTCTATTGCGACTTGGGGACCTTCTTACGCTGGCGCCGCTGCACCAGGTATCGGCGGTTGGCCGATCTTCATTGCCGACGGCGCCGACCCGTGCGCACCTCTTTGGAGATGCCCCCGATGATGATTCCGAGCCGACTTCCTGTCGAAGATGTCCAGGTACTCTCGCTGCTGCCGGCCGTTGACGCCGACCTGTGCGTGTAACCGTACGGAGGTGTGATGCCCCTTTCTGGTATTACAATCTGTGTCACCGACACGGTCGCCACTCGATTTTTATCGCAGAAATCGAGAAAGAATCGCTACTAGAATGGAAAACACAGGCTGACAAAATTTTGCGAAACTCCAAAACCTGAGACCAGACTATACTTTCCCGAAGGTTTTCGGTCCGCTGAATCCGAATCCGCTAGCGGAATTGCTCCATCACATCAGGTTTTTGAGATATCCTAACCTGAAAGTGCAAAAAACACAGTTTTTCGCTATATTTGGGGTTATATTAAACCGCGAATTAATTTTTCTCCACAAAACTCGTTACGGCATCTGAAAGTACTACTCTTCGCCTTCAAAATGTTTTTTGAATTTTTTAGATATCTTATTTCTTCTCGGAGATATCGTCCGTTGAAATTTTTTAGTTTGGCATTTTCATTACAACCTTACAAAGAAAAAGTAGTTGATCCGGCAGGCGAAAGTAGTGTAATTATATGTTTTTTGGGACGCTGAATCCGAATTCGTTGTCGGTTTAACCCCATCACATCAGTTCATGGTTTGTCCCTAACCTCAAAAAAGTCTAAGATTTTCGAATTCGCCTTTTTTTGGTCAATTAGGCAGACCACAGTTATGTATTCTTATGTTTTTGCGCTTCAAAGTATGGGATAAGTGACAAGGATGCCAGACTCGCGGTTATTGCCAGCCACTGCCAGCCAGTGGTGGGGATGGGCAGAGATGCCAACTTTACGTTTCAGCAACTCGGCCGAGCGCTTCGGCTGGCTTCGGCCAGCTTCGAGCGTCAGCGGTAGAAGAGGATAGAGACAGATCTGCTGTCTTCTTCTTCTCTCTCGAGCTAAGGCTATTGGCTATGAGTAGGATAGCAATATACACTTCTGGCCTCAGGCCGGTCGCGGGGGGTTGGGGGGCGCGGGGGAACTGGGCGAGGGAGCGCGCGCTCGACCAATCGCGCCTCGCCTTTCCGTTGGAGGAGGTCGGCGATTGGTCGTCGACCAATCGCGCCTCGCCTTTCCGTTGGAGGAGGTCGGCGATTGGTCGAGCGCGCTGTCCCTCGCCCAGTTTCCCGCGCCCCCCAACCCCCCGCGACCTGTCGGAGGTTAGGAGCGTTACCGATAGAGGGACGGGGGCGGGAGCGTCGTCGAGCGCGCCCGTCGGTCGTCGCGCGCGAACTGATTCTTCTAATTTGTTTTTCGGGGAGGACGCGGCGATCGGCCGTTCCCTCTCCGGAAGTACCGCGTCCGATGCTCGACCGCGAATAGAATCGGCGCTGCGGACGGACGAACGTTCGAAGGTCGCTCTCGTCGTTTCCTCCCTTTGTTTTTCTCGGAGGATGTGGCGAGCGGTTTTCCGGGAAAAGCGAGTATATTTTCAGCGGGTACGTCCTTCGTCGAGGAGATAACGAACGGGTATAAATCGAACGGGCGCGCGACGGCGCGGCAAACGGAGACGCAAACGGGCGAATGTAACGCGTTGGAATTGTACGAATTTTTGTTGTTTTTAACGCGGTATGAGTGACGAGTACGCAGAACTTTGCAAAGATACATTTATGTTCGATTATTGATATTGATTGATACGATACGTTAATAATCAAATTGCTGCACGAAATGGAAGAAGTAAAAAATAGTGAGTATTTATTGTGCGTTAATATAGGTATCAATTTAGTAAATGCAATAAAATATTGGTATAACAGATAATACACGCATAACGTATGCATATATAATTAAAATATTTATGGTTATAAAATTTCAGTTTTCGAAGACGGTATGGATGAAATATTGTTAGACGCAATGTTAAAATATGAAGAAGAAGCGGAAAAAAAAGCGGTGGAAAAAGAAGCTGCGAAGAAAGAAACAGCGGAAAAAAAGCAGCGAAGAACGAAGCACGGACGACCGCGAGAACAGCTCTCCGAAGGAATAAATTCCCCTAAAAAAATTTGTGAACGTGTCTCAATGTAGATATGTTTAAATAAAAAAACCGGATCGAATCGAATTAATAGTTTTCAAGATAAAAATTCGCGAATTTTACCTTTTTTTCTTGCGGTAGCGCGGCAAACGGAGACGCGGACGGACGAATGTAACGCGTTGGGATTGTACGTAATATGAATTTTTGTTGTTTTTAACGCGGTATGAGTGACGAGTACGCGGACCTTTGCAAACTTTGGCCCTGGTCGAAAACGTACGGGAAACCGATCGTAAAAGTCAGCGAACCGATCAGGAGGAATGGGAATCCGTTTTGCGTTGACGTAACGAGATATCTGATCCGTCGCGAAATCGGAATCGCCGATCGCCTATGTCACCGACGGTATCTCAGAGATGGTATATATCACGAAAGAATAACTATAAACAATGGGGTACATACTGTTGATTTGGATATGATAGATAAAACGTAGCGTTACCCGATGAACGATCGCCGTTATCGCTCGTTCGAGGAATCGGACGAAGAATCGCGCTGTCGCGAGGCCATGCCTAAATTTTCGTCCGATTCGGACGACGAATCGGCGAGAGTCGACAGCGTCAAAAGTGCGGTGCGCGTCGGTGGCGAAGGAGGACGCGCGATGGAATTTGGCGACTCATCATCTGCGAAGGGAGATCGGAGCGCGAACCGCGCGCGAGCGAGATTGGATAAAGACGACGATTGCGTATTCCGTTAGGGCGAACGATTATATGCGTTGCCTGCCGCTCGAGTATTACCTCTATCACGAGTCGGTGTTCGGAGGAGAGAGCGTCCTCCGCAGGATCTATACCGGCGAGTCTCGTCGTATTTTCGATCGACTGAAATTCGATGTTCCCAAGGGTGAGCCCTTCTGGATAGAATGGAAGAGTGCGACGAGCTGCTCGCCGCGGACGTCCGCGACGCGGACGGGTACCGCGCGTGGAGACGACGATGCGACGAGTGTCTCCGGCTCTTGCGAGAGAGGTGTCGAGTCGGACGACCTGGGAGGCGAAGAAACACGGGAGCCGTGACCTCTCTGGCGGCTCGAATAGTTCGATTGGAGGGTGCGAGGGAGGATCTGCGTCGACGATTCGAACGCGCCGAAGGTGCCGGTTTGGACGGCGGTAGCGGCGGAGGATTTTCGTGGGTCGAGGTCGATACGGCGTTCCAAAGGCGCGTTCTTACCGGCGCTGTGACGAATTCCACGTACATCGAACCCGCGCGATTTCTCGAGGACGCGCAGGACACCGTGCTCGAGAAAGTGCGGGATAATCTGACCAGACACGGGTGTTTGAAGGTCAATGTCGCATTCAATGGGGAATTCGCAGCGGACGTTAAGACCGGTGTGAAGAGTATCGCTACGCGGAACGAACAGCTTCTCCCAGGGACCGATCTGAGCGAGTGGTACGATAGGCGCGTGCGCGACGCGATTCTAGCGAAGTTGGACGAATTTCAGGAACGCGACAGCGGATGGGCGTTGTCGCGAATACTCAATCTAACGGTGAACGTGAACAAGTGTAATCCTATGCGCGTGGGATGTTGGATGAAGATACCGCTGGGTATAAGACGCAAAAAAGCGGTGGTCAACGTGCGATCGGAGAACGACGCGTGCTTCGCGCGCGCGGTGGTCGCGGCTCTGTACCCCGCCGAGCGGAACGCGGAGCGATGCGCCTCTTATCCCGATTACGCGACGGTGCTGAATCTCGACGGGATTAATTTTCCCATAGATCTAAAAAAGATCGGAAAGTTCGAACGTCAGAACGACGTATCCGTCAACGTGTTTACGACTCGGGAAGAAATCGAAGAGAAACGTAAGTTCGGTCGGGGCGCCGGCGACAACGCGATCGTGCCTCTGCGATTGACCGACGATAAGAGGGACAGACACGTAAATCTTCTGTATCTGCGCGATACGCTGCGCGGCGTCAACAGGGGCCATTTCGCCTGGATAAAGAATCTGTCGCGATTGGTGAATTCGCAGTTGACCGCGAGCCGGTGTGCGAAGCACGTTTGCGATCGGTAGGTATAAAAATGAAAAAAATCTTAGGAATAGGGAAACGACGAGGCATTATTTTTTCCATGCAAACGCGTAATAATCGCACGCACGTTACTTCGCAGATGTCTACACTATTTCTATACGCGCGAAAAGTTGGCCGCTCACAGCGTCGACTGCGGCCGAATGAACGACTGCGCCGTCGTTCTTCCGAACGAGGACGCTAAGTGGCTGTCGTTCGACAATCACGACAGAAAGGAGCGACTCCCCTTCGTGGTGTACGCGGATCTGGAGTGTCTTCTCGAACAACGGGAGAGGGAGAATGCCGAAGGGGGCGCGAGAACGGAACGATACGCTTATCAGCGTCACGTACCGTTCAGCCTGGGCTACTATCTGTGCTGCACCTACGACGATACCGAATCTACGTACAGATATCGTCGCGGCGAGGATTGCGTTTCGTGGTTCGCGAACGAGCTTCGCGCTCTCGCGCATCGCGCCAAGAATAAATTTTCCACCAATATAGCTATGGTGGAACTTACGGAGGACGAGAAACGCGAGTTTTGGCTCGCGACGCATTGCCACGTGTGTGGAAAATCGTTCCAACCGGAGGACAAGCGAGTGCGAGATCACTGTCATCTAACCGGACGCTACAGAGGTCCGGCGCATTCTCCCTGCAATCTTAATTACAAAAACGTGTACGTGATTCCCGTGTTCTTTCACAATCTGTCGGGTTACGACGCGCACTTCATCGTCGAGAGAATCGCGAACGATTTCGAGGGCGGGGTCGATCTGCTGCCGCTCACGAAGGAAAGTTACATATCGTTCGCGAAGACCGTCAAGGAGACGCAGACGGATGGGAAGTGGGATCGGTACGTGAAGCTTCGATTCGTGGACTCGTATAAATTTTTAACCGCGAGTATCGAAACCCTGGCCTCCTATCTGAACAAGGACAAGCTGAGAATAACGCGTTCGGAGTACGCGGATTTGAGCGCGGAGGATCTCGATCTGCTCACCCGTAAAGGAGTGTTTCCGTACGAGTACGTCGACGGCGTGGACAAACTGCGGGAGACCGAGCTTCCGCCGCGCGAGGCTTTTTACAGCTCCCTGATCGACGAGACCGCGAGCGAGAGCGACTACGAGCGCGCGACGAGGGTCTGGCGACGTTTTCGCGTGCGAGATCTCGGCGAGTACAGCGATCTGTATCTCAAGACCGACGTGCTTCTTCTGGCGGATATTTTTGAAAATTTTCGGGACGCTTGTGTCGCGAGTTACGGGCTGGATCCCGCGCATTATTATACCTTGCCGGGGTACACGTGGGACGCTATGCTGAGGTACACCGGAGTGCGCTTCGAGCTGCTCACCGACATCGACATGGTGCTGTTCGTGGAACGCGGGATACGCGGCGGCCTCAGTCAATGCTCGCACAGGTACGCGCGAGCCAACAACAGGCACGTACCGACGTACGACTCGTCCCAGCCCACCACGTATCTCATGTATTACGACGTGAACAATCTCTACGGCTGGGCTATAAGCGAATCGCTGCCGTACGCGAATTTCCAGTGGCTCGACGATCCTGAGAATTTCGACGTGACGACCGTGCCGACGGACAGCGACGTCGGTTATATTCTGGAGGTGGATCTCGAGTATCCGCCGCACCTGCACGACGCCCACGCGGACCTGCCGTTGTGCCCGACGCGCGACAAACCGCCCGGCAAGCTGCAGGAGACGTTGCTCGCTACTCTCTACGATAAATCGCGCTACGTGACGCACTATCGAAATCTGCAGCAATGCCTGCGACTAGGTTTGCGTCTGACGCGCGTTCGTCGCGTTCTGCGATTCGCCCAGTCGCCGTGGCTTCGCGGCTACATCGAGCTGAACACTAGGCTTAGGACGCGCGCGAGCAACGAGTTCGAACGGAATATGTACAAACTGATGAACAACGCCGTCTTCGGCAAGACGATGGAGAACGTGCGCGATCACGTGGACGTGCGCCTCGTGACGCGATGGGACGGGAGATACGGCGCGGAGGCGATGATCGCCAGGCCGAACTTTCACAGTAGAAGCGTCTTCTCGGAGAATCTGGTCGCGATAGAGCTGCGAAGGCTCGAGGTAAATCTCAACAAACCGGTCTACGTGGGTATGTGTATTCTCGAGATATCCAAGACGCGTCTCTACGAGTTTCACTACGACTACATGGTGCCGCTCTATCGCGACCGGTGTCGAATTCTTTACACGGATACGGACAGTTTGATCTATTCGTTGGAGTGCGAAGACGCGTACGAGCGTATGAGGCGCGACATAGACAGGTTCGATACGAGCGATTACGCGGAGAATAACGCGCACGGTATGCCGCGCGTCAACAAGAAAGTGCCCGGTTTGATGAAGGACGAGAACAACGGCGCGATCATGACGGAGTTCGTGGGCCTCAGAGCGAAGATGTACACCTACAAGGTACTCGGACGCGACGACACCAAGAGAATAAAGGGTGTCAAGAGAAACGTAGTCGCGAAGAGGATCACGTTCGAGGATTACGTGGCGTGCCTGCGGAACGCGCGCGAGCTGAAGACGCGCCAGTCGTGCATACGCTCGACGTTGCACGAGGTTTTCACCGTGTCGGAGCAAAAACTAGCTCTCAGTCCGCACGACGACAAGCGATACGTGACGCCGAACGGCGAGGAAACGCTTCCGTGGGGACACTACGGAATACCGTTGTAAAAAAATAGAAATAATATGTCATAAGCTTTCCGAAATTATTCTACCATAAAATCAATAGTACGTAAGAAACAAACCAATGAATGTGTAAACTTTTATTAATAATAAAGTACATCGCGTTATGCGCGTCTATACGAATGTCTGATTATTTCCGTTACAATACAGACGCCTTATCTATCCACGAATTGTGCGAACTGTCCATTCCTAGCCACTTCACGTATGCTCGATTGCCCCGCCTACGCAGGACTTTTTCCACGAGATAGACGTCGGGATTGGAGACGCGCAGCAACTCGTGTTCGTAGAATCCTCCGGCTATCGCTTCTCCGCGAACGTCTTTCAACAGATACGTGACGGGATTGGTTCTTTGCACTTTAGCTACGCGAAAGATCTCGGTGGTCCAATTGGGAGTGTAGCCCTTTTCGAAGATCGTTTTGAATTTGCTCACTCGCACCGGATCGTCGATTCGAAATCTCGCCGGCGCGGCGATCTTCGCGCGACTGTACACCGTGCGCAGCAGCTTTTCGGCGGCGGCCGGCGTCACGTCCGTCGGGCGCATTCCGATCGTTCTGTGTCTGCGGCGATTGTAATTCGACAAGAGGCTCGGCAGCGAGTCTACCCATCTGTACGATCCCTGGAGGGTGAAGAGCTTCCACATGTCGTTTTTCAACGTGCGATTGAATCTCTCCACCACCGACGCTTTCATCACCGAATACGTGGAGTAGTGATTCACCTTGCGCGCGTCGAGGATTTTGCGCACGTCGGCGTTGTAGAATTCCTTTCCTTTGTCCGTTTGCAGATTTCTAGGGTATCGCGCGTCCTCGCGAAAGATCTTTCGCAGAGCCGTCGCGACCTCCTTTCCGCTTTTGGTCTTCAGCGGGATCGCCCAGGCGTACTTGCTCAGCACGTCGATGACCGTCAGAATGTAATTGTGACCCGCGTTTTCGCGCGAATAGGGACGCATCTCCACCACGTCGGCCTGCCACAGGTCGTCGTAACCGCGCACCAGGACGCGGCGACGGGGAAAGTTTTTCCTCGCCGGCGCGTGCAGTTCCTCCACGAGTCTTCGTTTTTCCACGCTCATTGATTGAGACGTTGATTGAGACGGTCTAAAGTACTTTGAATTCGAGCGATATCAACGTCGTGCTTGTTCACGGTATTTTTCACATCCACGAACTGGCTTCTGAATTCTCTTATCAGATTTTTGAAATTCTTTTTAACCTCAGCGATCGCTTCATCGACGTAGCTCCTGTTCGTCGCGTCGCCGTCGTCCTCCGGCGCGGCTACGCGCCGTATCCTGCGCTCCGACGCGTCGTAGGAATCCTCGCGTAGACGGAGCGCGTCGTTTCGCAACGTTGCGATTTCGTCTCTCAAACCTTGGGTCGCGTTTGTCACGATGACGCCTTTGAAGCTTTCATCGGCGGTACTCCTCTTGATCTCCTCGCGCATCGCGTTCTTCAGCCGTTCGATCGCGCCCTCTACGTAGCTCTTGTTCGCCGCATCGGTGCCGTCTTTCGGCGCGGCTACGGCTTCTATCCTGAGCCCTCCCGCGTCGAAAGTGCTGTGAACAGTGCGATCGTGAATAGTGCGAAGCGTGTCTTTGAACAACTTCTTGATATCCTTTTGTATCTCCTCGACCGCGATAGCGCGAGTCATTCTCTCACTCGACAGTTTGCCTTTGATCCGTTCGATCGCGCCGTCTACGTAGCTCCTGTTCGCCGCGTCGGTACCGACTTCCGGTGCGACTAGCCGCCGTATCTTGCGCTCCCCCGCGTCGTAGGAATTCTCCTTCAAACGGAGCGCGTCGTTCTTCAGCGTCGCCATCTGATCTTCGAACTCTTTCACCGCTTCGAACTTGGCATACGCGATCCAGATATCGACGTAGCTCTTGTTCGTCGCGTCGTCGTTGTCCTCCGGCGCGGCCACTCGCCGTATCTTGCGCTCCTTCGCGTCGTAGAAATCCTCCCTCATAAAGAGCGCGTTGTTGGGCGTGTAATTGCGCAAGGATTCGATCGACGAGCGCAATCTCACCGCGGACGCACCGTCGATTCCGTCACCGGTGTCTCGATTCGCCAGAGACATGCCGAATTTGTTCACGGACATCGCGCGCGCGCGGAGACGCGCCGGAGGGCGCGCCGCGATTCGTACTGCCGTCGCGATCCGCGCGACCGATCAATTTATGACGAAACCGGCCTCGCGAAGTTCCTCGATTATCGACAGAATTTCGTTGCCGTGAGCGTCGTTGCCGGCCCGACGAGAGGCGTCCAGCAATCAAAGTCGATCGACCAGCTCGTTGGGATCGTCCCAGTGAACGTAATCGATCGCGTTATCGGTCAGTCGCATGGCCGACGGTAGTCCGGTACCCTTCGCAGTACCAGTTTTGTGAGACGGAAGCACGAGCGGCGCTATTACATTTCTGTACTTGTGTCCCTTGTTACCCATGACGGGCATGCTGGGCGCTGCGATCGCGTTTGTGACGCTGGTAGCTAAAGTATGCGTCTGTACGTTCGTTTGTCCTCGTCCTTGTAGATTTTGCGTTGGGAGCTCGCATGAAGATCAATTCGTA